>JBAMBR010003520.1:0-34059 GCA_037044475.1 Zaprionus obscuricornis | reverse complement strand
AAAAAATAAAATGTATTTACACTTTTTAATATTCAAAATAACAATAATTAATAATTAATAATAATAACACCATATAGCTCTGCCCAATAAAGCAAAAAAAAAATGTAACTATAAGTATTATATAATCGAGCTCTACTTTTTACTTTATACTTTATATTATATATTATATACATATGTATAGACAATCTAGTTCTAAGCTACATTCAAAATATAGAATGCACAGAAAACTGTGCTCAACATTGTTCAAATAAATCGGGTTTTAATTATATATGTAAAAAAAAGTAACAATAAAATATGCAATACAACATGTAACAATAAAAAAAAAAATTAAATTGTTAAATCATTTGAGATATAAGAAAAAAAAAAAAACAAATGCGAGCACTTTTTTTTTATTATTATTATTATTATTGTTCGGCCAATAATTTCAACAAATTGAACAAAAAAAAAAAAGAAAATCTATATTTATATATATGTTAATATTTTTTTTTGTATTTATTTACTATATATATAAAAAATTATATAAATATATAAATAAATAAATAAATAAATATATTAGATATATATGCGATATATTTAACGGGCAAAGTGAAAAAGTTAAATTGCAATGCGTTTTTTGTTGCACAAAATGTTTTATTGTACTATTTTTAGTCTAATTAATTAACACAATTAATATTTTAGTATTTACCTATGTGTGTAAGTTTATTATTATTATTATTATTTTTTTTTGTATAAACAACAAAAATTAAAAAAAAAAAATAATTTAAGCTAAAAACAAAAATAATAAAAAATTGTAATAAATAAATCAAATATGCAACAACAACAAATTTTTGTAACTAACACCAAGTATGCGCATTATACAACAACAACAACAACAAAAAAAAAAATAAAATATTTACATAACATTTACTAATTTATCTAAGAAACAACAATCAAGTATTTTTCATAAAATAAAATTTGCAATTCAATTCAAAAAAAAAAAAAAAAATTAAATAGTTGAATTTTTAATTTTTTTGCTGCTGCTTCATTTTTTATTGTAGCATTCGAGATATTTATATATAGTATATAAAAAAGAAGTGTATAATAAAAATGTTGTAAGTAGATTAATGCCAGGTGTTGCCTTATGGGAGCTGCACTTTTTATACTAATTAACAGTTAGTTCTGTTCAAACACGCACAACAACATAGAATTTCTCTAGAGATGAGCGCGTGATGTAGTCTAAATACTTTGTAAATTTATTCTTGTTCTTTTTTTTTTTCTTTTTGGTTTTTATTGTTGCTCATAAATATCTTCATTAGCATAAAAATTAGCAACTTGAGTTTAATATATTTATTTTTTTTATGTGTATAATTTAGTTAGTTTTTTTCTTCAAGTTGTTGCCTTGTCGTGTCACGACTTTATACTATTTCCTTGTTAAACACGCACACACACATAAAGGAGTCCCAAAATGCTGACTAGGTCGGTCATTGGCATCGGTGCGTGTGTGTAGGACCTTCAATTAGGGGTGACTTGTGGCTACACACACACTCACTCACACGCACAGGCAACACACACATACACACATGCTACTGTCAGCTGCCTTGGCAATAGAATGTAGACAGACTGACTATTCGTCTGTCTGTCTGTCTGGCTTAGATCTATGCTCAGTTTGTTACCACCGGCAAGTGACGCCACCAAAATTAGAATTTTCCACATAAACACACAAACACACACTCTCTCACACACACACACACACACATACACGTAAATAGAAGCTAGCACACGCTAGACGGTTGACGCGCCTTTTGGCTTTGGGCACAGTTCTTGTCGAACAGTTGCTTTGTTTGAACGTTCAATTTTCAACGGACTCGCTTTCAATAGGAGTATAGAAATATATATATATATCAAGTTCTGCAGTTATTTATCTTGTTGTCTTTGTAAATTTCGAGTGAACATCAAATTGAGAGAACAAAAAAAAAAAAAATTTATATATACGATTTATATATAAAAAATAAATAAATAAAAAATGCGCACTCAAGTGTTAAGTTTTTGCATTGCAATTTTGCTAATTGTTTGCCTCATGTAGAAGTGGCACTTACCGCATACCAAATAAATGAATGAATGAATGAATGTATGTGAATATGCCTTGGCATTCATTACTTAAACTAACATCGAATGACTGTGAATATGACGCTGGGGAGTACGCCGCAGAGAATACGACAAATTGGTGAAAGTTTACAGATGCTTAGCAAGGAAGCGCATCGTGAGGTTTTGCGATGTGAATGTAAGTTTAAAGTTCAAATAATTTGTATCTTCTATGTAAACTGAAATTAAGTATACGCCATGTAAAAACTTTGCATTTTTATACACTGATTGCGTCAGCGCTTAAATTTATGTTTTTCAATAATTGAATAAGCTTCAATGATTGATTATCAATCATTTTTTTTACAGTTACTGTATCTGTATCTGTTACTATTGCCTGTTAAGTTGTAATAAATTTATGAAATGGTTTTGCTGCTAATTTACATAACTGGACAACGTCATCGACAATTTTAAGCATTGAGCACATTTTGAAGCTTCATTTTGCCGTTGATAAATAAAAAAAAAAATATATACATATACATATACATATACATATGTATACGTATGTACAATATGTATATTTATCTTTTACGTTTTTGTTGTTTCCTTTAAATTTCCATTAGGAAATTCTCTAAACTAATATTTACTTTATGGAAAATATTTATGTGATGTCTTCCATACGGATTACAGATATTTGTCATAATATTTGCATATGGTTTTTCATCATATGGCATAGTAATAATATTATATGCTATGACAGGTTCTGCGATTTACTTAGATAAATTATGACTAGCAGTATATGAAGAGATAAAATATTAAAATAAATTATTAATATTTATATAAAAAATCAAAATTATCTTCGGCCTGCAGGCTGAAAGAAAAACTTTTTCATATAAAAATTGTATTTTCAAGCGATTCTTATTATGGCAGCTATATGTTATACAGTCGAGTCGCGATAATTCGTACCCCGTTAATTCGAAATTCTCAATAATTCGTAAACATTTCTGTTCCCTTGAAAAGAAATTCAATAAATAATTTGAAAATAATTCGAAATACTCCACAATTCGTAAAAAATATGATTCTCGTGCCATTTCGAATTATCGAGACTTGACTGTAGTTATCGGAATCTGTCGATTTCGACTTATATATAGCTTATAGGCATAGAGAGTATGTATGCCAAGTTTCATTGAGACAGCTTCTGTCTGTCAAAGTGAGTTTTGGTTGCAACAGTGGGAGACCCAGACTTGCAACTACTACGCCTACTAAAGCTGCTTTACAAACTGCAATTCAAAGTTAATATACCCTCTGCAAGTGTATCAAAATTTATAATTTGCTTAATATGCTGCAACTTTCTATAATAAAATTTCATTTAAATTAATATAAAAAAAAAACTTTATAAATTAAAATTAAATTGTTGAAAAATGAAGATTAATGTTCTTTTTTTATATATAAGTCTAAAATTGAAACAATTGTTGCACTTCCAGACAGCTCTTCGTATGATCTACGAGGCATAAATAAAATGCTTTAATTTTTTTTTTTTTTTTTGCGAATTTTTCTCATGTTTATAAAGTTTTGGATAAACAGAATCGCAATAATACAAATACAGCAATTATAATGCTATAAATCTTTATCACTAACATTTATCAAATAATAATCTCTTACATTAAACGTTGTATTTAACAACACAAAATAGTAAAAATAATTCTACATTGTGTTTGAAATTGAAAAAAAAAGAAAAAGTAAATAAAACAAACGCTTTGGCAAATGTCCCTGGGAAAATGTTGTGAGTTGTTCTTGATGAAGTTTTTACGTTCTATTGAAGAAAATAGAGTTTTATATGGCACGCGATTTAAATATGAAAGTATATACACACACACACACACACATACACAAACAAGTGTAAACACGCACAACCACAAGAACAGGACGTTGAGGCCGTTAATTAAGCTAACCTTGTAGCGCTGTTTGGCGGCTTTCGTTTTCAAGGTCATCGCCGATAATTGTTGGCCTCTATATACTGTATCACTTGAAGGAAATCTCAGTACATAAAAGTACAAAAAAAAAAAAATGAAGCATATCCACAGGAAATGAATTTATAAACATGCAGCATATAAACACAGATTTAATTAAATTTTTTTATTATTTTCATACGATAAAGCTCATATTACACATACGCCTAGTAGTGCTATGGCATAGACAGAGCTAACTAGCAACAAGAACATAAAAAAAAAGAAAAAAAATGTTTTCGAAATTAAGAAAAACAAACAAGAAGCTTCCACACATGATTGCGAAAAATAACAAACAACAATTAGAAAATAAAATCAAAACAAAAATGAAAAAAACGAAAAACGAAAAGATACAAAAAGAACTTGAATAACCAGTTGCAAAAGTCATAGCAAAACAAAAAGTCAAGAAATTCTCTCACACTCTGAGCAAATCAAATATAAAAGAGCACAAAAAATAATGCTGGAGAAATACATTTTGCGTGTCTATGTGTCTGTGTATGTGTGTGTGTTTACTGGCAGTGAAAATGTTGCTGCCACAGAACGAAGCTGTCTCAGTTTCTGAGCAACTTCGTCGAGCTGCGGTCATATACAGTGCGTGCGATAAATATATATTTTTTTTGTGATTGTTTCAAAAGCCGAAAACAAAACAAAATGCAAATAACAAAACTTACGATAACATAAATAAATATAAATATAAATATTAAATGAAATTGTCTTTTGTTTCTATATTTATATATTTTTTTTGTGGTAATGATGACCATGAACTGTGAGAACTACAGAAGTTATGAATTAAATGTTGGAAGGAGTGTTTGATGATTATAATAATAATAATAATAATAATAATTATTATTGTCTGTGCCAAGCAAAGTTTCTATTTATAAGCATAGCACACACGCCAAAGCACAGTTAGTGCACAAGCTTGAAAAAAAACAGAATAAACAAAAGCAAAAGGTGTTAATTTTTCTACCAGTGTTATATTAAAGTAACGACAAATTTCACTCAACATTTCTGTTGTTTTTTTTTTTTTTTAGAAATTATTAACAATTTTAATTGAGTGAAAAAAACAGCGAAAAAATGTTAAAACTTTTAAAGTGCATAATAAAAAAATAAAAATAAAATAGAAATCAAATGATTATTCGCAATAAAACTGTTCATAAATTGGCAATAAAACATAAAACATATGTAAACATATAAATCACTTCAAAGCAAATGCTAAAAATAAAATAAATTTAAATTTCGAGAAGTCAACATTTGTTCAACGAGTTAAAACTACAAATAAAATAACAAAGAAAAAAAAATAAAAACATGCGACAATGGAGCTGATAAAAAAATATAAACAGGGAAAATTAACAACTGGCGATATAAGAAAACTAAATCGTATGTGTTATGGTTTTTCTTTTTTTTTTTATTCTTTTTCTTACTCATATCTAAATTTCTTGGAAATACTGTAAATACTTTTATGTCTATACATGTAATTTATATATAGTATATATTTCTTTTATATATATATATATATATATATTGTCCAAGGGCTGCAAAAGCTTTCAGTAGTTTCTATTTTGCGTTGTTGAAAATACTTTAAAAGGCCTTCGACATTTGGAATTGACCTTAGAATATGTGAAATACAAAAATAAACTGCAAAAAAATGTAAAGTAAAGTATTTTTTTTTTTTTGCAGAGTTAATTGAATTTTATAGAAGCTTCTTTTTCTATTTATTTCTAAGAAATTAAATAAAATTGATTTTAATTATAAATATTTTTTATCAATCAAGGCAACATACGTACATATGTTCTGTCAATTCGTCCGCCTGTGGTATGCGGCTTTCATCAATAAATAAAAATAATTATTCTTGTTTTTTTTTTGTTGAAAATGTGTTGAGCAATTTGTGATGAATGACTCGCAGATATGAGAATTATTTTTAAAAAATCGATCAAGAAAATTGTCGATTATTTTGTTGATAAGCTAATGTTGAGCTTATGCTACAATTTTTTTTTTTTTTTTTTTTTTTGCTTTTAATGATGTTAAAGGTGCTAAAAAGTACATAAACTAAATGTTTTGTATAAGTGCTAATTAATTATGAAATTAAAGATTTCTTTTGCCTGTTGTGTTTATCTCTGCAATTTTGCCTGTTTATTAATGTTTGCTGATATATTAATAAACAATTATTATTTTGGCATATACATACATATATGTGGGGGCTATGTGAGTATAGTTTATAATTGCGTATACGCCATGTGGTACCTTTTGATTGGCATAAACAAGCATTAGAATGAATTTCCGGGCATTGATTTAGAATTTAGAATTTATAATAAATTATAGTTGAAATAAATGTAGAATAAAAAAAATATAATAAATATTTTACAGTTTGCAGCGTATTACATTTCATTTCATGCTTAAAGCTAAGCCCATATATGATAAACAATTTATTTCTATACCAAGTAAAACATAAATCTTACAATTGTGTTATTCTCTATGATTCAGCTAAATTATCATAATATTTATTTATAACTTGTATAACAAATATTACGCCATCAGAGCTTATACAAGTCATATTCAGTTACTGCAAAAAAAAAAATAATAATTATTTCAACTTACCAAAAATAGTTCTAATGACAGTTTCAGTTAACAATAATGGATCAGTTTACATAGCAGATGAGACAAGTTGAGGCTAAGTTTAATTTTGTTACCCAAAACAATGTTGACAGCCAAGGTCTACTACGCCTATGTCTATGTCTATGCCTATGCCTATGCCTATGCCTATGCCTATGACTATGTCTATGTCTATTTTACTATTACGTTTTAGCCATGGTCCAACGCTCACACCTTACAACATAGACAGAGAAATAGAGAGACAAGCTGACTGGCAATTTGTTTGTTTTGTTTTGAAAGCTACAGATGGAATATGATGTCATTTGACTTTTGCAACAAACAAAACTCTAAAAAAAAAAAAAATAAATTCAAAATATTCATATATATATATATAGAAATTGTTCTAATTTATGCGCTCAGTTATGCATGAAAATGTGTTCATGTTCATGTTCATGTTCTGTTTGTGAGTGTATTCATGTATTCATTGTTTGTATTCGTAATTAAATTTTGCTATTGTTTTGTTGACTTTTTGCCACAATGCAATTTCTATT
Source organism: Zaprionus obscuricornis (assembly GCA_037044475.1). Classification (NCBI taxonomy): domain Eukaryota; kingdom Metazoa; phylum Arthropoda; class Insecta; order Diptera; family Drosophilidae; genus Zaprionus; species Zaprionus obscuricornis. Next base: position 26,855 of record JBAMBR010003520.1, on the reverse strand, counting down.
TGGCATATTTTAAAAATCTTATATATATATACGATTCTATATACATATATGTATGTATGTATTATATTAATTCCCGTTATACATGTTGTTGTTATTGTCTGTAGTACATTTGTCTGACTGTGGTATAAGTGAAATTTAGCATCAATTGAAATGGATTTTATTGAGCAGCTCCGTCGCTAATTTCGACGTCATCAGCCAAACGGTTTGTTGTTGTTTATATTGTTGTTTTGTTCTTTATGTTGTTGTTGCTGCTGCTGTTGTTGTTGTTATTGTTGCTGTTGCTTTTGTAGATCGTTAACCAAGCCATACCACATCTGCCATGATATCATTCCTCCAATATAAATTCAGTTCCACATACACTCGTACACACACACACACATTTGTGTGTTAATTTATTGACTGTGTGTGTTTTGACGATGTCTTCGAGTAAATTTACGTATAATAAATAAATACCGCTATGGTTCTATAGATACATTCGCCCTCTTCTATCACCTTTTGTCTATTGTAAAAATGCGTCTCTGCGGCTTTTTTTTTTCTATGAAATATTTGTACATGTCAAGAATATATATATGTATATATATTTATTTATTTTTTTTTTTTTTACATTTTTCTCAGTCTAATGAAATTTGTAGTAATATTTTATAGTTTTTCTGAAAAATTGTAAACAATTAGTTAAGAAAGCTTAAAGATGATCACATTCATCTATTTTTGTGCTGGCAAATTTTATGCAAAACTTCATAATAAAAATACAAAAAAAAAAAAAAATTATAATAAAAAATAATAAATAAAAAATAAAATCAAATAAAAATTTAAAAAAAAAAATTGTTTATTGTTTATAAGGCATGAAAATTCAATGGCGCAACGCTTTGATTTAGCAACGTGATTATCATAATAAATAATTTAGCAGCATTAAATAATTTATGATATTTTTTTTTTTTTTTGCTGAATTTTGCTTTCATATTAAACGAGCTACAACAATTATACAACATTTGTCATTTAAGAAATAAATTATTTATTATGATCATGATTAATTATAGTATCTTGAAGTAAATAATTACAATTTTATCATACATATATATATATTTTTTTCATTACAGATATTGTAATATGTATTATGGTACTTGTGGCAATATTCTCCATTATATGGAGCGTTTCATTGCATATGCTGTCCGGTGATTTTTATGATGGAATCATAAGTGCCAAAATAATGTTTAAAGAACGCAATTTTGCACATATGGATAATAAAAGTAGAGAGATCTTTGAGCAAGATCTTAATAAAATTGGACACTTTATTAATGAGCCAAAGGAAATATCGCAACCCTTAAAAAGCGATAATCGTAAGTTTAATAAATTAAAATTTTAATAAATTATTTAATTTAATTTTTTTATATTTATTTTATAGCAACAAAAAAGCCAAAATTTAAATTTGAACATATCTATGAGTCCCGGGATAATGCACCGTTATTGGCGCGTTTAGTTAGCGAACAGGGACAGGCAGAAGATGCGTTAAAAACAACAACTACAGCAACAACAACAACACCAGGAATTGTGCCAAATGCTGCAGCTGATCGCAAATTTTTGGCCAGCCGTAAGAGAGAGCAAGATAGAGAGAAAGAGAGAGAGAGAGAAATATTAAACTATTGTATATATTGCAGAATCTATAGATACGCATGCCACACGTTGGAGTCGCGGCATTGGTGCACAATTTGTCTATGCTTTTCCATTAATATCAGAAATTGTTGCCATTATTTGGACGGCAATGTGTCTTACCTATCAAACGGGTAACAAAAAAACATCGTAAGTCTCAGCTTTTGCTTTCTCTAATTTTTTTAAATTTTTAAAATATTTTTTTTTTTTTTTTTGCTGTAGCGTCTTACCGAAACCTTGGCGCATTGTGGTGCCTTCCATTGTCATCTTTACGCTGATGAGTCTTGGCAGCACAGCATATACGATACTTACCAATGGTTATTTGAAACGTTTATGCTTTAATTTGCGACAGAATCTTACAAATCCAATGGCCATAAGGTTGTTGAACATACAAATTTTAAATAGAATTTAATATTTATTAATTTGCATTTTTCAGTTGTGGCGATGCCATAGCACTACTGCGACCACTTATACATGAGCATAAAGTATCGCATGATGCATATTTGGATTTGTTCCGTTGCAGCTATATAATAAGCATGATTCTATGGATTTTGGCATTACTTGTCATGGTTTTGCGTTATATATTTGCAATTGATTTTCAATTGGTTGATATTGATGAAATGTTTGATCATCATGCAACACCATTGCAGTGCATTCAACCCGTTTACACTGAAGTATTACAGGGTAGTCCACAACATCAATTGTCAGAGGAACAAAGAAAATCAAAATCTGATGATGATTATCAAAGTGCTAAATCAAGATTAAGTGATTTTGCAATGCCATTATTAGATCTTAAGGCACAGGAACAACAACAACAACAATTCAAACAACAACAACAACAACGACAACATATAACAACTGTAACTTAAGATCATCATTTTATCAGTCAGTCTTTGAGCTGAATAGAGAAAATCAACAAAATCTCAGGTTGCTCTCAGGTTTATATGCGACATAGACAGAGCAGCGATATACATACATATGTCTGTTATTATTTTTTTTTTATTAGCAGACTGTAGTATAGTTCGCAATCTAGTTAAACGAAATATCAGTAAGCAATACTAAAGTATTCCATGAACTTGCCAAGGAAAAAAGCAAAAAGATTTCTTAGCGAAAAGTTATCAGAGTTTAGCATGGAAATACTTTGCGATACGATAATATTAACTAAGTGTAAATTAAGTAAAACGTGTCCCTTGTCATTTTATATTAATGCCTAATGTAATGTCTAATGCATTGATTTAATTAGTAGATTTTTAATTAATTTTAATTATAATGCAATAGTCTAACCATGAAACCAAAATGTGCAAAATAAAATACAAAAAAATATAATATTCCAATATACAAAATATTTGTATAGCATCAAGCATCAAGAAAAATCTTACAAAACTTTCATTGTTATGGTCTTATTCTCCAAATAATTATCCAAACCATCTTTGCCCAATTCACGTCCAATTCCAGAATGTTTGTAGCCACCGAATGGTGTCTGGGGTAGCACAGCGTCATAGCAATTAATCCAAACGGAGCCAGCATCGACATTATTGGCAAATTTCATAGCTTTATTGATGTCATTGGTAATAATGCCAGCAGCCAGACCATATTGCACATTATTGGCACGATCAATCATTTCCTCAATGCAGCTGAATTTGAAGATAGACTGTACGGGGCCAAAGATCTAAAAAAACAAAGTAAATTTTATGATTGCTCAACAGTTATATATAGATGTTCAGCTTACTTCCTCCTGTGCAATGCGCATATCATCCTTAACATCAGAGAAAACTGTCGGTTCAATGAAATAGCCAACATCTCCAATACGTTTACCGCCTGTCTGTAACTTGGCACCTTGCTGCTTGCCACTCTCAATGTAGCCGAGCACCTTAGTCATCATCTCATCATCGATTTGTGGTCCTTGGAGAACACTTTCGTCGAAAGGATTGCCAACTTTGCGTGCCTTGGCCTTGGCAGCTGCCTTCTCTACAAACTTATCATAGATTTTCTCATGCACATAGGTGCGACTGCCAGCACAGCAGCTCTGGCCATGATTGGAGAATAGTGCCTCATGTGTAGTCTCCACAGCATAATCAACTGGAATTTGGAATATGTTAGTGTTACATTAATATAAATTCTTTATTATAAACTTACTGTCTGCATCCTCGAATACAACCACAGGACTTTTGCCACCCAATTCCAGAGAGACACGTTTCAGATTTGACTGAGCAGCTGCTGTCATAATAATGCGACCAATTTCCACCGAACCGGTGAAGGCAACTTTAGAAATTTCCGGATGTTCACTAATAGCAGCACCAGCAGTTGGACCAAAACCTGTAATCATATTAATAACACCAGCTGGGAAACCAGCTTCCTTAGCCAAGGCAGCCATATGCAAAGCTGTAAGTGGTGTCTGCTCGGCAGGTTTCATGACAATAGTGCAGCCAACAGCCAATGCTGGACCCCATTTCCAGGCCAACATAAGTAATGGATAATTCCAGGGTATAATTTGGCCAACAACACCAATGGGTTCCTTGCGTGTCATGGCAATGAAACCGCCAGCGGGAATAGTATCTCCAAAGAATTTGTCGGTCCAGCCGGCATAGTATTGCAATGTCATAATTGAGATTTTTACATCAAAGAGAGCCTCGGCATAAGGTTTGCCATTATCCTGAGTTTCAATACTAGCCAAGAATTCCTTATCACGTTCCATTAGCTCACAAAGTCTGCAGTTGGAGAAAATTATTTATTATAGTTTTATAAATAGACAAAGAAATGCAAAACATACTTGTTCATCAGATTTGTGCGCTGCAATGGACTCATCTGACGCCAAGCGGAGCTACGATGGAAGGCTTTCTTGGCAGCAGCAACAGCAAGATCTACATCAGCCTAAAATATGAAAAGTTAATTATAGATAAGACAAAAACATATGGATGGCCATCAAAACTCACCTTATCACCCTCGGCAACCTGAATGATTTCTTTGCCCGTAGCTGGATTGTTGGTGGCAAAGGTTTTCTTAGAGACGGCATCAACAAATTCATTATTGATAAACAGCTGCAGTGATAACAAAAAAAGTTGACATATTAATATAAAATACATTAGCCAAGTCAAAAATATACATATATATATATATATATATACAGTAGATTCCGCTTATAGCGACTTTCAAGGGACCTACGATTTTACATCGTTATACCCGGACGACGCACTAACCGAAAGTAGTTTGCATGAGGATCAATCAAGCCAACGATTTTTAGTCGCAGTAACCGGACGTACGCTTTAAACAGAGTCGTTATAACCGGATTCTACTGTATTTATAACAGTGACTGTCAAACTGTATAGATAGAACATTTGTTTTTTAGCTAGCGTGCAACTAATTAATATACTAACATAAGCACTATTAAATTAAACCTTTTGACTAACTGCCAAAACACTTAACTTAAGCTAAAACTAACAAGTTAACAATTGCCAGTTGTCAGCCCATTGCCCCCATTTTCTGTTTTCTGACAACATGCAAAAAAAAACTTCTGTGTGTAAATTCTTGTCACGATTTTACAAACAATGCAATGTAATTTTCAATGATAAACATGCTGAGTCTCTCATTAAATTAATTTCATTGAATTAGCAAAACAAAATATTGTAACAATATTTAATATAATAACAATAAAAAAATGAAATCAAATTTCAAAAATTGCATTAAAAAAACAAACAGATGCACATAAAAAATTATTATTATTATTGTTGTATATTTCACTTGTATAGCAATAATAATATCTATTATATATATATTCTAAGAATAAATAAATTTGATAACCTAGAACAAGTGTCAAATTTTTAGCCACTTAGCTAAAATAACACATCAGCTATTATTACAGGGTATTAAATGATACTACTAAGAGCTATGAGCTCTTCTCATGCGTAACTAATTTAATAGTTTGATGATCGCTTATCTATAAGTCATTCCGTTTATACATACATATATACATATAATTGTAGGTATGAATTATCAGACCAACGCGTAGGCAATATGCTGTCAAATAATATAATGAGCACAAGACTTGTAAACAAGTTGATTACGTTAGAGATATATAAACTCTAATCAGTTTTACTTTTTTTTTATTATTTTTTTTTAGTGCTTATCACTTGACAAAGCTTTAAAATATCTTTAGAATAAACTTAGAAAATAATAATAATAATATATAATAATATAATAATAATATTAATTATATATAACTATATATATTATAGAGTATAAACACAAGTCGTTACTTTGTAAATCAAACAGTTAAAGTCAAGTTATAAATAGTTGAAAATGCATATGGTGGGGGGTCAACTTTGTATATTAAACAACATGATTTGCATTTTGAACTTTTTTTTTTTGTTTTTTTTCAGGGCATATTTAAAACTGTCAGACGATAAAGCTCTTCACAGATGTTCTCGCAATCTTAAATATTTACATATATGTACATATATATAGTATTACTATACTATGCATATACAGAGACTTGTACAGTTTTATGTCTACTGCTTGACTTATTATTATGTACATGCACGTAAGTTAAAGCCAATTTGCCATTTGCTACAGATATATATGTATATATAAAACAAGTTTGTGTACGAATTTAACAAAAATTCAACTTTAATTTAAGTAAATTCATGCACAAATTACTAAAATGCAGTCCAAGGTTTTCTTTGCAAGACTTGATAAAAATTCTACACAATAACAATTGAAATTTTTTTCTTTGCTTAAATTTTAGTTAATAGAAATAATAAAACTAAAATTCTAAATACTTGCCTTTGTGTACTTGGGCTTGGCGTCTGGATTTGCCATATTGAATATTTAATAAGAAAAAAAAATCAACACTGCTTCAAGTATCAAATTTAGCTGGCGAATTTATCAAGTGTTCGCAATAAACTGAAGCTGCAGCCTGATTCTGATTCTCTTTTATACGTCGTCGTCGTCTGTTGATAATTTTTCATTTATTTATTTGCTTTTGTTTCAGGTTTATCACATCATTTGCTTTGCCGTCGTTTTTGTCTCTGTTATCTCTCTTTGCCGGCCGGCAAATATAAGGTGTAAAAGTTTCGGCTGTTGTTGACAGTGTATGCGCTGTAATTGATTTTTTTTTCAAATTTATTGATTCAAATTTTTTTATTTTGTATTTATTATTTTTTATATGCAAAAATATTATATAGAAAATTTTATTTATATTTTCTTATTTTTTTTAAGCAAAGCGTACTGCGACATTCGCTGCAGTTGCTAAAAATAAACACAAAAAATATATGGAAAATTTTTTCTCATGTTTGTTTGTTTATTTGTGCTTAAGCGAGCTTTGCGTTTTGTGCATTTGTTTCGTTAGCTTTTTTTTTTTTGCTTGTGCTTTTTTTTTGTCATTGTTTCAATGGTTTGTGTCTTGACTAACAAATTTCTTACATTACCAATATTGTTGTTGGTTTTTTTTTAGGGTAAATACAGGGTGCCTAGGTATGATTACTTCTTAATATGATTGCAAATTAATATTAGAAAAATAAAAATAAAATATAAAAATAATTTTTAAAGTCTTGTAGTACGTTCACGTTCATCACGATCATAATCATTATTAGGAAAACTTTCATAGGTATATGTACGCCGTACCATACTATGATCAAGAAATTTCAATTTCGTTAACGATTGTGCAATGAAATTACTGTAAAATTAAAGTATATAAATTAATAATAATAAGTAACTATAATTAAAGATAAAACAAACCTATAATAATCATAATCATATTCTAAATAATTAGAAAACGGCTGCAAATTAAGACCATCGGGACAAATAGGATTACCATGCAGACTTAAATATTGTAGATTAGGAAAAAGACGTCGAATAAGTTTGATCGTTGATGTTAAATCACTAAACTATAAAGTATTTAATTATTAATTAAATTAATTAATGATTATAGTATAAAACTTACTTCGTTTTTATTTAACATGAGAACCTCTACAGTTGGCAGTGGAAATTTTAATGTGCGCAACTGTGATTCATGTAAACGATTATTATCCAAGATTAAATAACATAATTGTTCAAAATTAGTTAACCATGAAAGATCCTTAAGGCAATTGGAACTCAAGTCTAAATGATCAGTCCAATCTGCATAGCGTTCAATTATTTCTTTAGGCATTGTACGCAAATTTTGTTGCACTAAAATTAGCTAGAAAAAAAAAATTAAATAAAAATAATATAAGCATCTGGTATAAGATAAGAATTTTTCTAGCTTACCTTCTCACTATAATTGTCGTCGTCATCTAGTGTTTCCATATTTTCAGCTGTCCCGCGTTCTAGATCAATGTAAATATAAATAATGTTCCAATTTTGGATAATTCTTGGGGTTAAATAAACTTTTCAGACGCAAGTGCAGTTTATAACTGTCCCGCATTTGTTTTTTACAATCTACATTTAACTCGCTTCTCACTCTCTTTCTCTCTCTTTCTTGCTTTCTCTCTTTCTCTCTGTCTGTTTCTCTTTTGCACACTTTGTTCGTGTGCTTATTGTTTATTTTCTTTGGCTTCTTGCGTACATTGCCGCTCATGTTGAAGCTTTTCAACGTTGAACTTGTTCAAGGTAAATGATAAGAGAGACGAAGGGGGGAAAATAGAAGCACGAGCAAACAGCTGAATTGTTGATAAGCCGCTAGTAACGATATGTAGATGGCGCCAGTGTGCGAATTTCGTTATACAAAATACGAAAAGTGTAATGACAGACAATAAATTCGACTTGCAGATACTCTATAATTGCAATTATATAAATTTTTTTATGAAGTGAAAAATATTTAAAATTAATTATGTTAAATTTTCATAGAGAATATAAATTATGGGAGTTTTTACTTTAAAAATTAATATTATAAATAATCTTCCAATTTTTTAACAAAATGTGAAGTCAAAACAATTTCATCAGACTCTTAAATATTCATTGATCCGTTTAACACTTGTCGCACGACAAAGATTAACTTTCATTAGAGACAAATGCAAACTTCACTTGACTAACTATTCAAGTGCTGTAAGGGGCGTGTCTGTATCGCATTGTATATCGCTGTGTGTGTCAAGTGTGTTACAATGGCAAAATGCCAGCAAATATATTTTTAATTGCCAGTTAGACTGAGATACGGGCACCGTGCTAAACTTAAAATGACGGCCAAGCGCTATACAGATTCGCACATAGAGCGCCAACATAAAAGAGGCTGAAATAAAAAAAAAAAGAAGAAGGGAGACGGGGATGGGGATGGGGCAATGTGTGGGGCGTTGACAAGCGTATTTGTATGAAGTTTGCGCACACAATGAAATGGCAATGGAAAAGGCAAAACCGCGACGGCAGCGGTGGCTGTAAATGCGATTGACTGCAAATGGTTAGCAAAATGTTTTGTTGTTATTTTGGTTTTTATTTTTTATTTTTATTTTATTTTTTTTTTGTGTATGTTACTGTTTACACTGACCAAATAAAGCGGGATAACTAGCTAGGGTGGTGAATGCTAAAAGAGAATGAATATATAGAGTGAGGGATACGCGTGGCAGCAGCAGCAGTAGTAGTAGCAGCAGCAGATGACAGCATAAATAAACAAAGTGTGAGATACAAATTGCGGCAGCATTTAACTGAACATTTTATTCAATGAAACATGACACAGACGAATATGCACATACACACACACACACACGCATACACATGCATACATAGTACTGAAAGAGACTCATAGAAAATAATTCAAATAAAAAGATGCAGATATAAGATACTTACATTTGCACGCAATGCCATTGGATATCCATGAGATACACTAGCATGTTAGTGCAACTAATCGATTTGTAACTGCCTTCTTTATATATGTATATATGTATGTATGTATCTATGTATGTATTTTGCCTTTCTCATTAGAGCTAAGGGCAAAGGGCAACAGCTGTTGCTACTGTTTACAGCTTTTTTTTCCTGCAGACTCATATATACGCACACGCCTTCAATTAGTAAACGCCTCTATTTGAAATTGCCTGACGTCTGTCTGTGACACTTGATTTGTACAAAAAGTTGTTTAGTCTTTGTTGCATTTGTTCATTTGTCCAGTTGTTGAGTTTTTTTTTTTGTTTGGCATCGGCCTTACGCCTACTTGTGGTTTCTATTTTAGCCATTGTAATTGATGTTGCTGCTTTTGTTGTTGCTGCTGTTGTTATGCACGTAATTGGTAGCCGAAAATAAAACACATTTTGTGCGTGTTGCTTTGTTGCTCGATCTTTATTTACTTTTACGCAGTCTTTGCATTTATTCAACAATTATATTCATTATTATTATTATTATTATATCGCCTTTTATTTGACATTATAATTCAATGTCAATGTTTTTTTTCTTCTTCTTCTTCTCTCTCTCTTCCCATATTTATATTTCTACTTAACTCGTTTTTATCCTATTTTTAACTTGTATAGAACTCTTAACTGTTTTTCCTTCTTTTTTATTATTTGTAGCAGCAAGCTTTATTTAAACAGAAAACCATTAAAATTTTCTAAATGAGTCATAAAATTTGTTTTTTTGGCTTTTGTTTGGTCTATAAATACACTGTAAATATATAATTATAAATAATCCTACAATTAACGATATTTTACTAATATTTTTCTATATAAATAAAATTCTATACAAATTTTATGCAATTTTTTAAATATATATAAATAATTTTATTTATTTAAGCAGAAACCAATAAAAATTTATTTGGCTTCACAATGTAAATATAATAATAAATAATTCAACAATTAAAATTTGTTTTCTATATTTCTTAAATAAGCAAAATTATATTAAAAATTCTTAAAATATTTTCTACAAATTTTTTATACAATTTATAAAAAAATATATTTTTATTTATTCAAGCAAAAAAAAAATAATATTTGGGTCAAACTGTAAATATAATAATAAAATTATTTATTATTGAAATTAAAATTTGTGTTCTATATTTTTTTTAATAACTAAAATTAAATTAAAAATTCTCAAAAAAAAATTCTACACAATTTTTTATACAATTTATAAATATATGTTTTTATTTTTATTTTATTTATTTAAAAAAAAACCATAAAAAATTCTAAATAAATATTTAATTTATTTTTAGGCTTAAATTGTAAATATACTAATAAATATTTCTTCCTAGTGTAAAATATTTTTTATATCAAAAATTAAATTTTTTTTAAAAAAAATCTATAAATATTTAAAATTAAATTTAGCTTTATTTTTTTTTTTTTGTAAATTATTTAATTTAACTAAAGTTTAATTAAAAATTCATAAAAAAAAATTCTACACAATTTTTTATGCAATTTATAAATGTTTGTTTTATTTTTATTTTATTTATTTAAAAAAAATCATACAAAATTTTAAATAAATCTTTAAAAAATATAAATATTACAAATTAAATTTTGCTTTATTTTTATTTATTTATTTATTTATTTTTTGTATATTATTAAATTTAAAATTATATATTTGAATATTGGTTTCATAGCTTCGAGTGTATGCATAAAATTAGCAATTCGCCACCATTTGATCATTTGAGCTGTGTTTGCCGGTTTTAATGGTCTTTTATAGCCAAACAACGTGAAATACATAAATATACGTTTGCTTTCGAGCACTTGAAAATGCCATTACAAACAGTTTTTAGGGCTGGCTAAGTTAGCGGTTTTAGACCCTTTAACTGGCGGCCATTAACACTCATTATTCACTGTAATTGAAAAGCTATGGATACCACCTTCCATCTATGTATGTATGTGTGTCTGTATGTATGTATGTATATAATGACATCATTGTTGCCACCCACTATAGATACCACAATTTACCCACGTATTGCCATCACTGCCATTGCCATTGCGATTCCCATTCCCATTTCTACAATCAATTCCATGTTCATTCCCACTTTAGAAGTGCTTAAGTTGTAGAAGGTGGGTGACGCACACTTCAAATAAGAAACGCTTGTGTTACTCCAATTTAAATTATTGCTTCCTACAGCTACAGGTCGTATACGTTATATAAGACTAAATTTGTGTGTGTGTCTATGTATGAGTGAGTATACAGCGATAACTATGCTTGATAATTGTGCTCGTTTAGCGGCAAAATTTGTATGACCTTGTGCATCATTTGCCTTTTGGTCAGCCCAACCGCCCACAGTATTCAATCGCCTTGGTGCGAAAACACGCAAAGTATTTCACATGAAACAAAAATATAACACTAACAATAGCAACAACAATAATAACAACAACAAAAGCTGAAAATCACCTGGAAACGAAGTTGCAAGCGTTGAACGTTAATTAACAAGATAATCGCTGCTGATGGCGCACAGTGTTACCAAATGAATAGAAAAGAAAAAAAAATATAAAATTGAATTTAAAAAGAAATTAAAAAAAAAAAAAATAGAAAATAAATATAAAAATATTTAATATAAATTTTCTATGTATAAAAAAAAATTGAAAATTAAAATAAAAAAAAAATGTTGTCTAATTTATGCGTGTGAAGACACTGTGCCAGTGCCTGCGATTTTTGCTACCTGTTCAACATTATCATCATTATCTGGCCTAAGCCATTAAGTAATTTGCTTCAACGCTTTGTCAACAAATATTTTGTTTCACTTTGCATTGACGACGCGTCGAATGCGCCGTGTCGGCTCAAGTTGCTGACCCGGCTTAAGCTTCCTTCAGTCAAGAGATAGGGGAGATTGTGGTATGGCTATGATAGAGATTCATTTATAAATTGTCATAATTTGTTTTAATGTAGGTTGAAGCATTTAAATGTGTAACACACTTTGCAATGATTTTGCATTTTATTTGCTGTTTTGAGATTTTTGTGGTAAAAGTAAAAACAAAAATAACAAAAAAAATAAAAAATAATAACAAATCAAATATTAAATTAGTTTTTTGAGAAACAAAAATAAAATAAATATAAAAATAAATGCAAATAATTATTGAAATAAGAAAAAATCATTAAAATATTGAACAGACATTTTGTGAGTTGAGCCAAGTCCTTGGCCAAAAGATGCTGTGGCTAGACATTCTTAAGATTTAGATTTATATAAATGGCCTATATATAATTTTTTTTTAATTAAAGATTGAATCTTTTGCATTTGAAATAAGCTGAATAAAAAAGACATTGAGCAAGTCTAATCGACTTGTAGGGTCGCAACTCAATGACGGGGCCTCCAAAGTATTGAGCTCCCTCATAACTATGATGTACATACAGATGTACATATATACATATATAACATAACATATATATAGACAATAAAAATTATGAAGCTAAAATACGTTTTGTAGCAATGACAAACAATTTCAATGCGAGTTGGCACTTGAGTGCAACAAGTGGCAACAACAGTCCAACTTCAAGTGCATTCTTCACTGCTGCTTCGTCTATTTTTAAGCTCCCAGATCGTGGAAATACCCAACATTATATATACACACATACACACACATACATATATACAATTGAGCGAAGGGCAAACGCAAATGCCAATAAGTACAACGATTGAAGGGGATCAACAAGTAAAGACAATAAGAAGAAGAAGATAAACAGTTGCTGTTGTTGCTGTTGTAGCTGCCACTTGTTGTCTGCTGCTACTGCACAACTGACCTAATTTTACATTTACATTTCATTCCCGTTCGATCAAGTCAATGTCGCAACAAATCACCTGATGCTGTGACTGGCTACAATGCTGCAGCAACTGCAAAACTTTAGCGGCAATATCTTTGTTCGCCCTACGCCCTTTTACAAGTTCATGTTGTTCATGTACATGTCGATGTTGATGTTGATGTTGCTCTTGGCTCGATGTCGTCTCTTGGCTTCCTCAGCATGTCCAAGTGCACCAATATTCAATGATTTGCGCACACGTCGTTGCCTGTTTGGTGATGACGTAAAGCTGCCTCTGCAGAGCCAGCTGATATAATATATATATATATTTTTTTGAGGGCCTCTCTGCGCACAATTTCTCTCGCAATATGTTGGCCTGCAATTACGATTAATAAATTGTGGACAAGTGTTTAATTTCATCTATTTGCTTTACAGTTTGTTTCCATTTTTTTTTTTGCTTTTGTCTGCAGAGAGTATCTGTATCTAGCTCTCTTGCTATCTCACTCGCTTACATTCAATATGTTTTGCTCTTCGCTTTCAGTGGCAAATCAAAAATTTATTTCATATTTGTTTTGGTAGCTTTGTTTTTTGTTTTTTTTTTTTATATGGCTGCAATTATAAAATTGATTTTGATTTGTTTCGTAATATTTCATTGTAGGTGTTGCAAGTGTTGTCAGTTGACAGTTTTTCTTTGTTAAAGGTTTATAAGCACGCTAGCCTTGACTAAAAAGCTGAAAAAAAATAAAGAAGAAATTATTTTAATTCTCATTATTTTTTGAGCGACTTTAAAGACTCTAAGAAAAATCTTGAGTAAATTTAAATATTTTTAACTATTTTTATTTTTTTTGTTTTTAATTTTTTTTTACAAGTCATCGAGCAGCTATTATTATTATTTTTTTTTTTGTAGCTTTAACAATGAATGTGCATTGCATGAATGGGAAGTTTATCAATGGAACTTACTGCATGTGGGTTGCAGTTGATTGCAGGCTAAATGTGCTACTGCTACTGAGCTGCTGTTGAGCTGCTTTTGAGCTTCTTGTTGAGCTGGTCAGTTGGTCAATTGGTCAATTTATCAATTTGCTCATTTTGTTTTTCAGTTTTTGGCTTGAATTGCAAGTGTGTAATCGTGGGTCACTTTCGATTTCAAGACAATATTTTTTTATTTTTATTTTTTTTTTTTTTTGTGGAGTGCGCTCCAATTGTGAAAATAACACTTGGCACACTCATGCGAAGGTTGTGTGTGCGCGCATCCGTCAGATACATATACAGAAAAAAAAAATGTGATTTTTGAACGTCTTTAAACGACCTTAAGGCTTGAGGTTTAGGTTGAGGAAGCTTCACTGGTGTCGTTGCCACGCCGACAGGCCCTAAGGCAACCAAACACTCAACGCTGACCCAACAACAGTGTAACAATACAAGCTACATACACACACAGAGAGAAAGAGAGAGAGTGAGAGAGAGAGTGAGTGAGAGAGAGAAACACACTCACATGATTAGCAGCAAATAAATGTATTTCCAGTTTCATTTAGTTTTACAAGTTGCTCCAATTTCTCGCTTGGAGACATCAAAAGACACGCGTCACTCTCCAGCTTTTTCAACGATTCCTTTTGCCTTTAGCTTCAAACTCTTTTTTTTATTTTTGCTTTTGCTCAGTCTCAGTCTCAGTCTCAGCCTAGTTATATGTATGTGTGCATGTGTGTGTAGCTTTAGCTGAGCATGTGCGTCTTTTGATGTTTAATTAAATTCATTTTTGTTTTCGGCCTTTTGTAATGAGATTTTTTTTTTGGCCTGCTCGCTCAGCGTGTTGTGCTGTGCGCTTTACTTTGCTTTTGCTTTTGCTTTTGCTATTGCCTTTGCTTTTGTTTGCGTGTTTCGTTTAATTCGTTGGCATCGTGTTGCTCTCCCAATCGAATCATATAAATGCTCGTTGGTCAGTTCAGTATGGCATCAGTCAACATTTGTGCTTTCCAATCGAATCAACAGCAGTCACAGCAGAGTCGCTAATTGTGCAGTGTGTGTCCAGTCAATCGGTCGATCAGTTAATCATTCGTATCACTCGAATCAGTCAATCAAGGATTACGTGATCTAATAATACAAAAAAAAAATATATATATATATAAAGAGATTTAAAGACTTAAGTGTTCATATTAGCCATGCGTCCATTCTCACTTTTTGTTGCTTGTGTGGCACTGTTAGGTGCTGTTGCGGCGCGTCCTGAACCACCATCACCTTATTATGGATTACCCCAGCAGCAGAGTCAACGTGCTCTTCCATTGAATGGTGAGTTCGTCTGCATGTGCCACAATGTGAACTTTCAACTTCTACATCTATATCTACTTCTATTTTCTTTATCGCTTTGTTAGTGCATCCCGCGGCGCCACAAATCTATCAGTCATTGCCACAGGAACAATCGTTTGCTAACTTTGCTGCCCCAGCACCACAAGCAGCACAGCCACAAATGAATTATTTGCCACCTGTGCAGCAGCAACAACAACAACAGCAGCAGCAGCCACAATTGGATGAGCAACAATTGGCGCCACAATCTGCTGAGCCATTGAGCCCCTATGATGACTCCTATAATATGGCACATCGACTGTCTGGTGTACAGCATGCCACTGGTTATAACAATGCACCACAGGAGACTCGTGTTCATAAACATATCTATGTGCATGTGCCACCAAAAGATTTCGAAGAGGAAGATTCAGTTGTGCCACGTGTTCATCATGAAATCGGACCCAAACAGAAGCATTACAAGATTGTCTTCATTAAGGCACCAGCTGCACCAGCATTGCGTCCACCAGTTGTTCCACCACCACCACAGAATGAAGAAAAGACATTGATCTATGTGCTGCACAAGAAGCCCGAACAAGAGCAAGATATTGTTATTCCCACACCACCACCAACGAAACCATCCAAACCCGAGGTCTACTTCATCAAGTATAAGACCAAGAAGGAAGAAGCACCCGTCTATGGCCCACCACCAGCTGATATGGAACCTCGTCAGGCTGTTGCCGATGATTTTGCTTCCATTGCCGATGTTGCCGATGTTCTGCCCACAACTCTTGCACCTGAACCCGAGCCAGAACAGCCCGCTGCTGTGCCTGCTGCCGTCTATGGTCCACCCACTGCCGCCGCCTATACCGGTGAGGAAGTACAGACCACACTGGCAGCACCATCCAATCAATATTTACCTCCTGCAACTGCACCTGCTGCTCTGGGCATTGAAGACCCCTCAATGGCACCCATTATTGTTGAGGAGCCCGAACAGCGTCAGCCTACAGATGCGCCCGCTCAAGTGCCTGCCGCCCATGTGCCTGCTGCCAACTATGGTCCACCCAATCGTTTCTTCTTGAAGAAGCTTAAGTAGATGACAGACAGCACGCTGAATTAGCGAAATTGTTTTTATTTAGTCTAAACGGTGTGCCGCATTTCTATAGTACCTCCCCCTCCCCCCCTCTTTCGAACTGTACCAAACGCACATACGCACACACACACACTTTCTGGCACGCCCACATGCTCACACATTCACATACATATACATACATATATACATTTCCATGCACAGCATATAATAAATTGTTAAACTGTTTTTTGTTAAATGTTATAGACAATAAAATTCGAATTTACTAAAGATAAAAAAAGTTTATTTTTTTTTGGCAAAATTGCATTAAAACTTTGTATTTTACGATTATTTTTAACACATTAACAAAAGTCAATGACAATTGGACTTGACCTTTAGACCTTGAATAAACAATACATTGTTTACAGCTCGTTAAATTGGTTACGTTTACTTAACTCTTCAGTGAGTTTTATTATTTTCCTTAAAGTGCGATTTGCATCTGTAATTTGGAAATAATTAACAACTTAATGCAATTATAAACCAGTTTAAATACGATCATCATACTTCTTTTCATAAAGTTGTCGACTTTGTGGTATTTTATAAATTACATTATTTAACCAAAAAAAAAAAGACAAAAAATACTCATGTGACAAGTATTTTTTTTTTATGGATATTCGCCTTTTGAAACTTTCATTTGCAAATGATATTTTAAATTAATTGGTATATTTTCTGTGCTAAAATCTGGTCACACTAGTAGACAAAATCTCGGTGCGGCGGCATTGCTAGTGCCAACAAAAAAAAAGGATAACAATGTGTAATAAAAGACCAAATAAAAGTCTGCTCTAATTAACATATGTGTGTAATAAACTTTAGCTTGCAACATATTAAGTGTTAGCAACATATTTGTCATGCAACATGTTGCAATGTTGCTTGTCCTTTTGGCGCCAAAAATCATAGCAAATGCGCAGAATTTGCAACATACTTTTACGTATGTATGTATGTAGCCGAAGGCAAGCAGCAGTCATCGGGTCTCGTCTCACACTTCGTACATTTATATTGATTGTTGTTGTTGCTGTTTAGAACTTCGTTGCCGGCTGATCTCCATTCAGTCAACTAACGCCAACGCCAACGCTAACGTCAACGTCAAGGCGAGTAACGGATTTCAATTCATTTCAGTTCGCTTTCTGAATTCGTGCGCGTCGCAACGTGTCGGCAGTTGCGGTTCTTATTTCATTTCTTGTTGTACTTGTTGTTGTTGTTGTTATTATTTGTAGTGAATGCCTGTGGCGTTTGGCGTCATTTAACGCGCTTTCATTTTCAATTGTCCGTTGCGTTTTGGGCGCATAAACGCATAAAAAAAAAAGAAAAAAAAAAAAAACAAAATTACTATAAAAACAATTTGTTTGCTTTTGTTTATTTGTTTATCTAAAGTGGCAATTTGAATGTGCTCAGCACGCGAATGGTGAACAATAAACGCATCTATTAATTAACTGTTTATCAAAGAAGACAGACGCCTTGCTAAGCGAGGTACGCGAGAAGTAAAGTTCATAAGAAACTCGAATACAAATAATTCTATGTATATTCTAAGTAACAATTTACTATTCTTTCGATTGTTGAGTGTGTGTGTGTTGTGAAATTGCAAATGTGAAATTGTACATTGACATACATACATACATACATACATAGTGAATGTGTCGGGTCAGTTAGATGTTTGCTTTTGTTGCTACTACGTTTGGCATTGGCATTGCCGTTAAATGCTAATTTCGTCACCTGGGAGCTGTACATTTTGCCGGCCAGACTGTGTCAGACTCCACACGGGGTAAGTGTAACCAAACTATTTACATAGTACTATAACTATAACTTCTGCCACCCATCCCCTCATTGTTCAAATCTCCTTTGACAAGTGTTAACAAGTTTGTCCTCCGTTTCATTCTTTGTTAATTTTCTTATTTGCACATTATTTATTTTTTTTTTTGTTTCTTCTATTGCATTCACTGCGCTGCACTTGACACTTTAATCAGCGCAGTTTTACGCTGTTTTGCATTTGAAGTTTTCAGTTAGTCAGTTGAACTTTTCACAATATATATGCATATATATATATAAAAAAAAAAACTATTGTGCATTGAATGACAAGCAACACAAAATTTGAATTTTTATAGAAGTGGCAGCTGTCAATTATTTCTTTTAATATTTCGATTAATAAGTTAGTCGGTTGATATCTTAGAGAGCAAATGTTTTCTTTTAGTGCTTCCATCTCTGTAGTCGACCCTTGTCATTGTAACAATTCAAAAGAATTTCATATGTCAAAATTTATTTGCAAATGATTTTATCAATTGGGGGACTAGAAAACTTATATATATATTCAACTTATGTATATATATTTTTTTTTTGCTTTTATTAATAAGTATTTTTTCAAGCATTTCACATCATACATATATGTATTATATATGTATTTTCCCTTTGTGCAAATTCTAAAATTGGAATTGAAAAAAAAAAATAAAATATGTTTTTGTTTTTTGATTATTGAAAATACTCTTAGATCTTAGATGCTGTGCTTATTTTTTTTTTTGGCATTCGATTATTTTAATAACAAAAAAAGAAGAATTAATTGGTATACAATTTATTTTTAATTCAACATGAAATTCTTGAATTCCCCAAGCATTTGAAATTGTTTTTGCTTTGCAAAAAAGAAATATCTAAAATTATATATAAGTTTCAGTTTTGCTCTTCGGGAAGCATAAATGAGAAAGATTTTATTTACTCGCAATTAGATGCACTTTACATTTATGTAGAAATTGAAGTTTACATTCTGTTTGCATTTACTCGAACGTGTAGTACACATAAATGAATGTGCAATCGCAATCGTGCAAATAATATATCAATCAGCAGCAAATAAATCAGAATTTATATTCAATATAAAGTTATTATTACACCTGAATAGTGTGGAAAATGATGTCAACTGCAGTGAATTTATGCGACAGGAAGTAAGTCATGTATATTACACATACGCAATGTTGTACTGCAATTCTCATTTATACAAACGGAAAGCGGAAAAAAAAATCCTTGAATATTACATAAAAAAAGAGAGCAGAAGGCAAACGCTTTTATGTTTTGGGGTTTTTTTTTTAACAGCTGTGTTGAACGAAGCGAGAAGTTAGTTAATTATAAATTATGTGCGTGTGTGAATGGTAGGGGAACATAAGCGAGAGTACTATGTCGGGGTCAAAATCCGATGAAAGTATTCTGGCGCCAACTTAAACAATTTTTTTGTTTTTTTTTTTTGTTTTTGGAAGCGTAATAGGACACATGCATATGTTTGCTTAGTACTTGTTCTTGTTGTTGCTGTTATGCTTGCAGGTGAGCGCATATTTTATCAGCAATTAACCGTTGAATCCAGTTGGCTTAAATGTCATACCAAAATAATAGGCCTTTCGCGCCTTAGGGCAGGCAATGCCTTTTGGCTTTTTAGGGCTTTAAATGGTCGCCGCTATGTTCTTGTTGTTGTTGTAGTTGTTTTTTTTTCTGGATTTAAGAGTCCATTGTACCTACGAGTTTCTTTGTTTGCCAGAAATGTTTGTTGTTGCTGTTGCGTGTTGTTTTTGTTGTTGTTGTTGTTGCCCTAACACTTGGCTGGTTTATGTATCGCTTTTAATGTCAATGCGTGTCATGAGGGCGTTCATCTGGTTTTCTCAGATTTTATGGCTTGACGCTTTCATTGTTTGTTTTCATACATATTTCGCTTTTTTCATATTTCTGCAATGAAATAAATGGATTTCGCTTGCGGTTCTAAAATAATATTATGGCTTCTCCATATTTGTTTACTTAAAGCTTTGCCCTTGATTTAATTAAAATTTAATCAATATCAAAATCCATAAATGCAGCTTTTTTTATTTTGTATTTTTTATTCTTTAATTTTCTTTTGCACAAATCTTTTGCCAACGCCATTAATAAATAATATAAATTCAGAATTTCCGCTTCATATTGTATATTTACGTGCTAATAGTTTCCGCTGAAAGGGCGTGACAATTGATTCAAATTTTCTGCACGGAAATCATATTTTATCTTGTCTATCTGTCTATCGCTATGGCAAAATTATTTTCAATTTTAATTTATTATCGATTTTATTATAGAATTTAAGCTACTTATTTTTAAAGGTAAATAAACAAAACAAAAAGCAAAAGTTTTTTTTGTTTCGTTTTTATTCAAAAGTCAAGGGATAATCCGCTCAATAAGTATTATATTTTTTTGCATGCAGCGTTTTCAAAGCGTTTATTTTGTTAAATTTACAAGCAGAGCTTATTGAATTTTCATGTTCTTTGCGCATTTATCAAAGTTTTATTTGATTTTAAATCTCAGTGCACAGCAAAATAAAAAATAAAAAATAAAAAATAAACAAACTAGGCAGAAATCGCCTCACTTTTTCTTGTTGTTGTTATTTTTTTCTGCTTCTTCTGGCTGACTTCATTTACTTCTTCTTTTACTTTTTTTTTGTGTTTTTCGTCTTCTTTCCTTTCAAAGCACTTAGCACATGTAAGAACAACAACAACAACAATAAACGAATTGAAACAACAACAACAACAGGTTGTGGAACGGAACTGAGAGATAAAACAAGCACGAAAGGTATGACAGCAACAAATTGAATTTGTTTATACACATCAAATGGCAGACACACGTTGAGTAGAATGAACTTTAAAATAGTTGGAAAATTCTGGCTAATAAACTTGATGTTGTTTACGAAAATTCAATATTCTAGCAAAGAAACAAACAAAAGAATGAGAATAAAATAGAAGACGAAACGAATAGTAAAAGCAAAAGCAAAAGAGACAAAGGTATAGAGAGTCAACTGCATATTTTTTGGGGGTTGCATACTCTCTACAGCTTTGAAAATAATCCGAAAAACAATCTGCAAGATGCAGATGCCAGGCTAGGCAAGTGTTGCGATGAGAGTCTTAAAAAAAAATGGAAGGGTCGGTCTGTGAGATGGTGAACCTCGCAAACTTGGATAGCTTTTACAGCTCTCACAGTTCTGACAGCTCTCACAGTTGGGTTGCTGTAGTGAGAGCTCAAAAAATGACACAAGTTTCGAGTATATTAAAAATTCTTTGACAAAGTTTACTCTTTACTTAGCTCATCGTTGCGAATCTTGTTGAATTTTTGGCAAAAAAAAAAGTTTCATTTTATATTGAGATACTTATCGTCCATTTATAACTGTTTGTATTTCATCTTTCGCATATTTTGTGGTCATCCTTTGGGGCAACATTTCCTTTTAACATAAACAATAATTTGATAAGCAAAAACCAGAAAACGAAACAAAATTTTTACAAATATTGTAAATAATTGCAACTGAAATTATATTACACAACTCACATTAAATATATTACAATTGTAAGAACGCTGCTTATACGGAAGTTAACAACATGCATTATAATTATATGCGTGCGTATACCCTGTGAATTTCAACTTGACATAAGGCTTAATAGAAATTTAATAGAATGTATCTAAATATTTCAATGCAAATATAAATAATTGCAACTGAAATTATATTACACAACTCACATTAAATATATTACAATTGTAAGAACGCTGCTTATACGGAAGTTAACAACATGCATTATAATTATATGCGTGCGTATACCCTGTGAATTTCAACTTGACATAAGGCTTAATAGAAATTTAATAGAATGTATCTAAATATTTCAATGCAAATATAATATTGTATGTTTCATTTAATGAATATATTTGTAGCATAAAATATATTTTGTTTGTCTTAACACAGGGTATATTTGAGTAGCGTGTGTGATTTCCGTATTCTTTTGTAGCAATAGCCTGCGGAAAAAACGCGTTTATCAGAATTTTTGCAGAGCTTCCTTGTACAACAAAACAACACGATTTTGGCCAGAGCCAAAACAACTTGGATTTGAATTCACATTCATATATTATATGTAAAATTTCTCATATCGTACTTGCGTATATTGTATTATCTAATGTGTTTGTATGTCTGATAACAATTTAAACATGTTTATCTTGTATGTTTCTCTTAAAGTATTTTCGCAAGTAGAGAAAATATATATTTAATTTTTTTTTTTTATTATTTACATATTAAAGAGCATTGAAGCATATCATATCTGACCCTGATCAGCACACTTGACTGACGTTTTGTCCCAAAACTACTATATGAGTAATAAAAAAATAAAATCATAAATTAATACAAATAAATTTGAAATTTTATGCGTTTTTTAACGCGGCTTAGCCAGGGATTGCGATGCAATGCGGTAAGGCAGAATTCGATAGGACACAACAGGATACGATGGTCTTCATGCTTCACAGGACCTTTTGAAAAACATAAGTAGTGGCTTTTTATTGCTTTAGTTTTCATTGAGTTTCACTCATGGGTAACCTCCTGCTGTGCCTTCTTTTATTGGATGCTTAACGAAACATTTCAGCTATTTTCCCATTGAATGGAAATAAAATTGCCCGTAAGATAGGTCAAGCGTTATGTGAAATTTTTAGATACTTTCTTTAAGTTCTTCTACCTGCTTACCATTATATGCCATTTAAAGAATCCCCAATCAATACTGACAATTTCGTTTCCTGCAAATGGTCCCATATCGAAGAGCTTGGCATCCTTTCGTAAAGTTTTGTAACAGAACCGACAAGTCATTTGGGATCACAGGACAATCGCTAGTTGACACATTTGCGTTTGGACGAGTCTTTAACAATTGGCCCCTTCGCTTTCTCTCTACTAATATTAGCTGTGTGTTGGTCTAAGGGAATGCTCATAAAAAGCAACAATAACAACGATGGCAACAAGAACAACACTCAAAATACGTTTGCAAAACAATTTACTTTTGAATGTCAGGACAAACAACATTAGTATTTATTACCGGTGAGACGTAACCGTTGACACTTTTCCGGCCGCAATGAAGGAAAGTAGGCAACGAAATGTCTAGAATTGAAAATACATAGAAGAGTAAAAAAGTAAAAGTGAATTCACTCAGCTGTGATATGTTTTGATAAATTAAGATTGCCAACAACAAAACCAAAATGATGACATCTGACAGGCCTGAGGCTTACGTATATCAGTCTGCAACTTATATAGAGCTGTCGGCAATGTGAATTGAATAATGAGTTCTCAAGTGTTTTTTTTTTTTGGCCATTTTCTACCTTCTTTTCTGAATTGGACTTTCGCTACGATGTTGGTCGTTAGGATTTTTGACCTTTTGCAGACTAAAGCAACAAATGCCTGAAGGTGCCGTTAGGCATGCTAATACATACATACCTTATACTTATGCAAAATATTTTTAGGTAGTATACATAAATTGTACACAAAAAACGTGTAAGAAGTAAAATTTAGGCAATAAATGCAATCACAATTTAAATTTCTATATGAATTAGAATATTACAATTTCAGTTTTAGCTTAGAATACAGAGTATCTTTTAGTCATGATATTGCATTTATGCTTTGAACATTATTTATAGTCTACCATAAGGTCAGGCCAAAAAGAAAAGCATGTGATATGCGTCCAATGTGGAACAATGGAAGTGCAAAATCGAGAGTAATATGCAAATCGGACGTCACGAATTTCACATGTTACATCTTATATGCTTGTATTCCTTGGTTGAATTTCCCTGACATGAAATGAATTTTTTATGAAAAAACACCAAAGTCATCATACAAGTTCGTAGTGCCGCTTACATAATATTTTTACAGCCTACGGTTTCACCGTTGTGCTATAAAAATTTGTTGAATTTTTTTTAGGCTTTCCTTCTTTTCTTCCTTTGCGTTTTTTTTTTTTATTTTTGTGAAAATCCTTTAGCAGGCTGTTTTTGAGCCTCGCAAGCTGTCACAAAGGAATTGAAGCCAAGGGTACAGTTTTACATATGTATTTAGAGGGAATTTACTCGTTTAATTGATTGTAAGCTCCCTATGTTGTTTTACAGAACCCAGTCATTCTAAGGTAAACAAATTAGTTCACAGTGCATCAAAAATTTCGCAAAGAAAAAAAGTTGAGTTAAAAATAATTCCACATATAAATGCAATGCGAAAAGGGAGCTTACAATCAATTAAACGAGTAAATTCCCTCTAAATACATATGTAAAACTGTACCCTTGGCTTCAATTCCTTTGTGACAGCTTGCGAGGCTCAAAAACAGCCTGCTAAAGGATTTTCACAAAAATAAAAAAAAAAAACGCAAAGGAAGAAAAGAAGGAAAGCCTAAAAAAAATTCAACAAATTTTTATAGCACAACGGTGAAACCGTAGGCTGTAAAAATATTATGTAAGCGGCACTACGAACTTGTATGATGACTTTGGTGTTTTTTCATAAAAAATTCATTTCATGTCAGGGAAATTCAACCAAGGAATACAAGCATATAAGATGTAACATGTGAAATTCGTGACGTCCGATTTGCATATTACTCTCGATTTTGCACTTACATTGTTCCACATTGGACGCATATCACATGCTTTTCTTTTTGGCCTGACCTTATGGTAGACTATAAATAATGTTCAAAGCATAAATGCAATATCATGACTAAAAGATACTCTGTATTCTAAACTAAAACTGAAATTGTAATATTCTAATTCATATAGAAATTTAAATTGTGATTGGCATTTATTGGCTAAATTTTACTTCTTACACGTTTTTTGTGTACAATTTATGTATACCACCTAAAAATATTTTGCATAAGTATAAGGTATATGTATTAGCATGCCTAACGGCACCTTTAGGCATTTGTTGCTTTAGTCTGCAAAAGGTCAAAAATCCTAACGACCAAAATCGTAGCAAAAGTCCAATTCAGAGAAGAAGGTAGAAAATGGCCAAAAAAAAAAAAACACTTGAGAACTCATTATTCAATTCACATTGCCGACAGCTCTATATAAGTTGCAGACTGATATACGTAAGCCTCAGGCCTGTCAGATGTCATCATTTTGGTTTTGTTGTTGGCAATCTTAATTTATCAAAACATATCACAGCTGAGTGAATTCACTTTTACTTTTTTACTCTTCTATGTATTTTCAATTCTAGACATTTCGTTGCCTACTTTCCTTCATTGCGGCCGGAAAAGTGTCAACGGTTACGTCTCACCGGTAATAAATACTAATGTTGTTTGTCCTGACATTCAAAAGTAAATTGTTTTGCAAACGTATTTTGAGTGTTGTTCTTGTTGCCATCGTTGTTATTGTTGCTTTTTATGAGCATTCCCTTAGACCAAACGATACCCACAACACACAGCTAATATTAGTAGAGAGAAAGCGTAGGGGCCAATTGTTAAAGACTCGTCCAAACGCAAATGTGTCAACTAGCGATTGTCCTGTGATCCCAAATGACTTGTCGGTTCTGTTACAAAACTTTACGAAAGGATGCCAAGCTCTTCGATATGGGACCATTTGCAGGAAACGAAATTGTCAGTATTGATTGGGGATTCTTTAAATGGCATATAATGGTAAGCAGGTAGAAGAACTTAAAGAAAGTATCTAAAAATTTCACATAACGCTTGACCTATCTTACGGGCAATTTTATTTCCATTCAATGGGAAAAATAGCTGAAATGTTTCGTTAAGCATCCAATAAAAGAAGGCACAGCAGGAGGTTACCCATGAGTGAAACTCAATGAAAACTAAAGCAATAAAAAGCCACTACTTATGTTTTTCAAAAGGTCCTGTGAAGCATGAAGACCATCGTATCCTGTTGTGTCCTATCGAATTCTGCCTTACCGCATTGCATCGCAATCCCTGGCTAAGCCGCGTTAAAAAACGCATAAAATTTCAAATTTATTTGTATTAATTTATGATTTTATTTTTTTATTACTCATATAGTAGTTTTGGGACAAAACGTCAGTCAAGTGTGCTGATCAGGGTCAGATATGATATGCTTCAATGCTCTTTAATATGTAAATAATAAAAAAAAAAATTAAACATATATTTTCTCTACTTGCGAAAATACTTTAAAAGAAACATACAAGATAAACATGTTTAAATTGTTATCAGACATACAAACACATTAGATAATACAATATACGCAAGTATGATATGAGAAACATTACATATATGAATGTGAATTCAAATCCAAGTTGTTTTGGCTCTGGCCAAAATCATGTTGTTTTGTTGTACAAGGAAGCTCTGCAAAAAGTCTGATAAACGCGTTTTTTCCGCAGGCTATTGCTACAAAAGAATACGGAAATCACACACGCTACTCAAATATACCCTGTGTTAAGACAAACAAAATATAAATATATATGCTACAAATATATTCATTAAATGAAACATACAATATTATA
>JBAMBR010003518.1:0-45145 GCA_037044475.1 Zaprionus obscuricornis | reverse complement strand
ATTAATATTAAGGAGTTTTGAGGCAAAAGTGAATTTGAATATAAAAATGAGTCACGAAAAAAGTTATATTCTGATTCGGATCTTTTAATGTATGAGCAGCAGCAATTAATGGCGAACAATGCGCGGTTTCAGCTATTAGAGGAATTTCAAAATGGACAGAGAGTGCTTGAACAAGTGGCTTCTGTTTCTGCTTTAAACTCAGACTCTGCAGTATTGAAAAAACCAGATCAAATTAGTGAAAAAATTTCTAATGTTGCAGTCAGTAATGCCAATGCCCATGAACTTGATGAATTTCTTGAAAAAGTTCAGTTTTTTCACTTGACCGCGAATAAAAGTGGCCAGGGTGGAAATGAAGTAGTCCCAATAGAAGATACGGGAGGAACAAAGAAATCTAAGGAAAAAGAAAACTCAGAATCAGAAGCCAATGAGACCTTCTACAAGAATCTTAATGAAGCATATAGAGAGAATAATTTGACACTGGAAATTTCGAATATAGATCGTTTGCTTCAACAGTCTGAAGCACCACACGAACAAATTACATCAGCTCTGTCATTACCATACCATTCCACTTCGTCTTTAATGATGATTTACGAAGGGAATGAAGAGGATTTAGTTAAAGATAAATCAAAAAATAATAACGAACAAACAACTCAATCGCCAGTAATTACTGCTGCAAAAGATACGCCAAATGCCATTAATAAAGAACCAAGAAAGAGTCATCGCAAAAAAAAACAAAAGAACGAAATGGAGATGATAAATAATTTAAAGAGCATACTAACTAAATCGTCAAGTACTAATACAAAGCAAAAGGTAAATGATAACTACAGTAAAAATATCTACAATCAGGACCAAGAAATGCATTGCTCTTACCTCTTCGAAAACCGACCCACAATGACATCATCTTCCGAAGATGGCGGTAATAATTGTGACGAGAATTTAGTGATTTTTGATTGCATGACTGATGTTATGATAAAAGAAATTAATAAAATCGAGGATCTTAAGTCGTTGTCAGCTCCGCAAATTCTGAAACTCAGACGGATAATACGCTTGGAGCAGGATTTTTTTGAAAAGATTAATCAGGTTGATAAGAATTTAACTCTATTGTTGTTAAATCCCGTTACCATGGGTGAAGAACTGAGACGCCTACGGGTATCAGGAATTGATGAAAAGTTTGATTTGGTTATGAAAAAGTTTGAAAAAAATATTAATACTCTTAAAAAACTTGTCGGTACTTCATTAGAAGAATATAAAATGAAAACCAGTCAGTCTTATAAATTAGAATGCGACTTAATGACTAATCATCACCAAATGTTTGCAGAGTCTAACGATCGGCTGACAAATAGCTTGATTCTGGATGAACAAATATATCCTGAAAGAGAGTTATTGTTAAAGAGGAATGATTATAGTGCCCATCTATTGCGCAATAATTCAGATCTAGATGAACAACTTAAACTTCTAGAGACTCGTGAAATAGAAATTAATCGCAAACGAAACATTAATCGAATAACAAAAAAAAATAACTTGTGTGTAGAAACGAAAATGCTTCCAGAAAAAGCAATTTGCAGTCAAGACTTACAAGGTGATAATGGCTTAATTTCAACTTCGTCAAGTCTTTATTATCAAGATGAATATATAAAATCTTTAAAAAAAAGCTTAGAACGACATAATAGCATGTTGTTTTTACTACATCTAATTCCATCAGCGATTCCCCTCTGAGCGAACATTTTAAAAACCTTCATTCCGGTATTGATATCGACATTGATACCGATGATAAAGATTCAAAAAATGATCTGAATGTTAAATGTAATATTAATGAAGATAATCAACCTATAAATTCAATTCAAACTGAGCATAGTCTATTTGCTGTTGTAGGAGGCGACAAAAGTTGCAGCGCCATAAAAAATGATATTAATAATACCGAAATGCCTGAGGTATTAATAGAGACCAACGAAAATTACGGCAAGTCTCTTAGTTTTGAAAATACCTTGGGAACAAAAGGATTAAACACTCCGTATGTGAATTTCGGCAAGGATAAAAATATTGCAATTACCTTTTCCTCGGAAAACAATGCTACAAATTTCGGAATCCCTACAGAAATGTCCACAGATATTCTACCAATGGATGTGGAAAACCCTCTGACAATTAGTTCCTTCTCCAATAGGCCCAACCTTAATCGTTGGCCTATCCAACAACAAGCACAGTCTTTGGACATTCCCAATTCCCGAGACGATGACGACAATCGTAGCCAGCATTCGGGTCGTACGCTCTCTTCGTCACGTCGCCAAAGCACGGAGGACAGTATAGACACTGATGATGAATACTTTTGCTATGAATTACGTCATCTCGAAGAGCTCGAGAAGCAGGCAGTAGCTCTGTCAAAAGATGAGAGTGCAGAAAAAGTGTTACCCTTTCAAGAAAATGTGGTGCTATTTACCCAAATCGGACAATTGACAATGAGTGACAGTCTGTATTATGACGAAATGTCTGAACAACCTTCCGATTACCAACCGGACGAAACTGTTAAGCAAAAAATGTTGCAAGTACTAAACGAACTCAAAAGTGTTGTTTTACTCGAACCTCATATCTCAAGTTCTTTAAATCAATCTGTAAATATTGATGTAAAAAAAATAAAGCAATCGCCAAATTTGAACAAGGTCTCAGATATGCACAGCGCTTGGCAGGATGTTAATTGCGAAATTCATTTGCCAAGCTCTGATCAAGAATTAAATGCAATAAATATTGACTTTGAAGATGCTCAGGAGTTACACGACCTATGTGAAACAAACCAAACTTCGATATGTTCAAAAAAGAAAAGACAATCAAGTGAAAATAACATTGCCGTTAATATGCTTATCTCTTCTCCAACTTCTTCATCTTATACATCGGATAGTGATTTCGAAAGGACCAATAGGATAAAAGCAAAAATTGAATTTCGACGCATAGATACAGATTTATCATCAGGTGCCACATCAGGCCCAGATACCCCAGCTGAATTGAGTGATGAATTAGAGGAGGGTGAAGAAACTCTAAAGGCCGACGAAATGAATTCCATGCAAGAGCGGCTAAGAGATAATATCTCCCATAGCAACGAAACGTTGGAACCAATCAAGAATTTAATCAACCTAGACGACTCATTGGTCTCCAAAAATCTAAAAACGTATGAAAGTAACAATCTTCATATATTGGCAAATATAAATAATAATTTTCCTACACTCCTCCCCTTCAATCTTTAATTAGTCATAATTCAAGCGTTGAAAGTACGTCTCAGCCATCAAATGTTACAAATTTAAGCAGCAGCAAGTGGAAGTTACTGAAAACTTTGAAAGAACGAAAAATTGAGGAGAGGAATAATCAGGATAAAATAAAAGAAGATGAGTTGGCCAAAGACAAAGAAAAGGTAATGCATTAAAAAACTGACAAATTTTAAATAATACATGGTTCCCATAAGATTCAGAGGATATAATAACTGTGTTGCAGTTGTAACGCTTATAAGGAAACGGACCTTATATATATAGTGTATATATCTCAGGATAAACAGCCAAGTCGATTGTACAATATCTGACTGTCTGTCTGTCGCTTTAGTTCTACTGTTTTAAAACTACTTTTACGAATTTTTTCCCATATGCTGAATCCTTATACCAATCAGAGTAAACTTGAGTTTTTATGGTATAAGTGTTTCTGTTTGTTGAGCTATCAGGTTGAAATTAGAATTGAGTGAAATTATTCAATTTGGGCGACCAAATTTGGTCTAAACCAAACTACAATATAATATAGCTTCTATAGAAACAATCGGTTAAAAATGTTGTACGAATAACATTATTATTTGTGTAATCCATTTTAATTTAGTGCTGATTTAACCAAATTTGGTCCAAGTCTGCGTACAATATCCTATGGCCAATATAGATGAAAAGTTAGCTTTATTTATCCTTGATGAAAAGTTAGCTTTATTAATTTAAATGGAAAACGGTTCGATTAAGTCTGCAAATGTATGAGATTTTCGCCAATGATAACTTTGGTTTCTTGCAGAAGCTATAAGATTTTTCCCAGGAGTTCGCAACGCTATTAAGAAGCCATGAAAGATCAATGATCAGCAACAGATCTGTATGTCCCCCTCTTAATCTGTTTCAATCCAAACAATCTCTCTGTTTTAAAGATATCTTAATAAAACCTAACATAAATCCCTATAGCCATAAGCTGTATACAAGTCAGAATGGCCGAATGGGATTACTATATCATATAGCTGAGTTCTTGTTTGACAAAATATTTAACGACGACATCGCTAACTCTGCCGTTGTTTAACGTTGCTTTTTAATTTTTCTTCAATTCGGATAACTGTGTGGCGAATTATAATGTACGTCGTTGTGACCACCATAAGCCTTTTCCTAATATAAAGCACTTATCATTTATTATAAGAGTGATAAAGCCGAAATGTCAGTCTTTTCTTGGATTTTTTTGAGATATTTTCAGACAAGCATCCGGCGGTATCAGTTCATCTGGGCCGCAAAATCAATGAAACCGAATAGTTTAAAACAAATAGATATTTTAAATTTATTGATTATTAAATTTAAAAACGCTAATAATGTTTTATATTTAAAAAATAACAAGGATAATTTAATTTTATGTTAATAATAAATTTTTTTATTAATACCTTTATTTTTTAGAATGGCACTGGCACCGGCGATGTGGTCTTACGGACTAATGGTCACCCAGGAGATAATCCATTTTATAGTAACATTGATAGTATGCCCGATATTCGTCCAAGACGCAAATCTATTCCCCTTGTATCAGAACTGGTGAGTTGATTTGGGTAATACGATGTGTTGAAATCTACCTTCTTATTTGTATGACTTACCCAACTATTAAAAATATATAAAACAAAATAAATACAAATAAATACAACATTTTTATTTTTATTCATATGTAACAACAACTAAACTATTTACAATTTTTAAATACTTTCTACAACATTAAACATGTTTTCTTATGTATCATTGAAAATGTTTTAATAATGGACTACAGGTGCTCAAGGTATAAAACGTTTATCGATTCTTATCCTCCTTTTTCTAGTTCAATTTCATTTTTGTTTTATTATTTATTTAATTTTTTCTTGTGTATTAAATTTAAACCGCTTTATTTCTTGTACCGATTAAAAGTGGAGAATGTTAATTTAGTATGTGCAAATTTTTAATTACATACAAAATAGAAGGTACACAGTACCAAATATTTATATTTGCTATCCATAGGTACAGAAACTTATAACTTTATGACTTCAGGAAATGTATGTAACGCCCATTAGGTGCCGATCCTATTCACTAAATATATATTCGTGTTCCTGGTCACAATCTAGTCGATATAACCATCCATATGTACGTCCGTATGAATACATAGATAGTAAAGACAATAATTGCTGGACACAACATTTTTTTCCATTGTTCTTGTTTTAGTTATAGGCAGTTTGTTTAATATTTTTACTACGCGACACAACCATTGCAAGTTGTTCAATCAAAAACTCAATTTTCCACCGATTTTTCTTATGAAAGCTATGATATAGTGGTCCGATCCAACCGGTTCCAGCCATAGGGACTATATATTCCAAGTTTCATTGAAATAGTTTCCAATTTGCAGTTATGGAATCTGCTGTTGATGCTCATAACCTTGCTGGATCTTTCAAGACTTTCAATTTTCTGTACGTGGGTGCCACACAGTCGAGGGCACTCGACTGCAGCATTCTTGTTTTTATTAAAATCAATAGAACTGTGAAACTAAATTGGTCCGTCTCTCCTTGCTTTATGAAATTATAAGAGATAGAGCTATCATATTTTGTGTATAGTTGCATGTATATTGTTCTTGTACAAACTGTACTCTAACTAGCATTTCTAACTACTGAATTTCGATTGATTTTTATTTTGGGTGTTTATAAGAATCAAGAAAGCAAAGTTATCTTCGCCTTTATCAATCAGCCGAAAATAGAGTTTTTCTATGAAAAGTTCTCTTCTAAGGCTACGACGGTTTAACATCGAAGGTAGCTTTGTTACGAATGATATTTTCTGAGAGTTATTGATAAAAATTTATTTTAAAACTTACATTTGAAAATGTCGAAAATATAACGTAGAAAGATTTAGCTACTAGTAACTCACTAAATACTAGATATTTTACTTTATGCACACTGTTACAGTTGAAGTTAAAATTGGAATCACTTTATAGAATTTTTGTATGTAACATTGTATTGTGTTGATCAATTGCTTGCTGCTAGCGCTTTTGCGTGAAGTTAAATAAAACTCGAACTGAGTTTCCTTATGTTTTTTACAAACAAATGTAGACTTGCGCTGCTTTTATATTTTTAGAAAATAATAATAACCTATTATCATTATAATTATTATTTTTATTTTATTTCAAATCTTTGCATATTTAGACAATGGCAGCTACAAAAAGAAACGCTGGATTAACATCAGCTGTACCTAGGGCGACGCTTAACGATGAAGAATTAGTACGTGACAAATAAATTTCTTGTACAAAAGCTTATATTTTTTTTTTATCTATTTATTAGAAAATGCATGTGTATAAAAAAGCGTTACAGGCACTAATCTACCCAATATCATCAACAACCCCGCATAACTTTGTCCTCTGGACTGCCACTTCTCCGACTTATTGCTATGAATGTGAGGGACTACTTTGGGGCATCGCTCGCCAAGGAGTTCGCTGCACTGAGTGCGGTGTGAAATGTCATGAAAAGTGTAAGGATTTACTAAACGCAGATTGTCTCCAGCGTGAGTATATGGCATTGCTATTACGTTGATTAACTTAAAGCCAAAATGTTCATAATTTACTGTAGGAGCCGCCGAAAAGAGCTCAAAACATGGTGCCGAAGACAAGGCAAACTCGATTATAACCGCGATGAAGGATCGTATGAAGCAACGGGAACGTGAGAAACCAGAAATTTTCGAATTAATTAGGTAATGTTTTGATGGTCCCCTTCGGCTGGTGCTGTTTAAATTTTTTTAAAAGCTTAGAATAACATATAACTAGCCTTGTTCTCAATTTGGTTGGTCGCGAAAAGTTATTACTTCGGAAATCAGAAATGTTTTCAATTTGTTTTTTTTTTTTTGATAAGAAAATAATACATGCGTTCATGACTTAATTTCGATCTTATGAATAAAATTGAGAACAAGGCTTCTTATTTAAAGTGCCAAGAATCCAAAATAATATGATGTATTATGTATATGCATATATGTATAACGCATACATATGTGCATGCATATATATAAATATACATATATAGAGCGGTATTCAGCATTGAAGAGAAGAGCCATACAGGTCATATGAAGGCAGTAAAGCAAAGCGTCCTATTTTCTAACAATGTCTCAAGAAACGAATTTTGGCAATAATAAGCCATAATTCATTTATCTATTAGTGGCCCGTTTGGTCAAAACCTGTTTCAAGCATCTAAAATATTAACATTATTAATATAATATTAATATTACATATACGATATTACCTAACAAATTTTGGATTCTAATCCATAAATTCTAAGATTATTACGCAAGAATTAAATCGGTTTGGCATATTAGTGAATTCTTTTTCTTTAATTCTTTTTCGAACTGTTCCACAAATATGCATATATGGTATATATAGAAAAGCTTTTGAATTGAGCAAATTGAATCTGAAGTGCAATCAGTTACATAACATATATCTGTATATATGTGTAAATGCTAAAATTGAGGTCTGTGCCAACTGAAAATTCCATTGACATGTATGTACATACATTAATACTCAAGCCACATCTATTTTGTTTCTTTTCAGCAGTATTTGTGTAGTTTATGTGTTTTGTTAGTATATGTATGTGTATGCATAAACATTTAACATGCATACTCGTGACGCAACACACGCACTCGCATACATATTATCATAATAACACTCAATGCGATCCAAGAATAATTTGTAAATAGATTTAGATATGTCCATAGCAAACATTCAAATAAAAAAAGTATATGAAAAGTAAGTATAATACAAATAGAAAATTACTACATATCCATTCAAATTGGAAAAGGAAAGTGCAAACCTGTGATTGCTATTTTCGCCGACCATTTACTTGTACCGTCCAGGACGCTTTGCTTTACTGCCTTCATATGACCTGTATGGCTCTTCTCTTCAATGCTGAATACCGCTCTATATATGTATATTTATATATATGCATGCACATATGTATGCGTTATACATATATGCATATACATAATACATCATATTATTTTGGATTCTTGGCACTTTAAATAAGAAGCCTTGTTCTCAATTTTATTCATAAGATCGAAATTAAGTCATGAACGCATGTATTATTTTCTTATCAAAAAAAAAAAAACAAATTGAAAACATTTCTGATTTCCGAAGTAATAACTTTTCGCGACCAACCAAATTGAGAACAAGGCTAGTTATATGTTATTCTAAGCTTTTAAAAAAATTTAAACAGCACCAGCCGAAGGGGACCATCAAAACATTACCTAATTAATTCGAAAATTTCTGGTTTCTCACGTTCCCGTTGCTTCATACGATCCTTCATCGCGGTTATAATCGAGTTTGCCTTGTCTTCGGCACCATGTTTTGAGCTCTTTTCGGCGGCTCCTACAGTAAATTATGAACATTTTGGCTTTAAGTTAATCAACGTAATAGCAATGCCATATACTCACGCTGGAGACAATCTGCGTTTAGTAAATCCTTACACTTTTCATGACATTTCACACCGCACTCAGTGCAGCGAACTCCTTGGCGAGCGATGCCCCAAAGTAGTCCCTCACATTCATAGCAATAAGTCGGAGAAGTGGCAGTCCAGAGGACAAAGTTATGCGGGGTTGTTGATGATATTGTATGGCTGGAACCGGTTGGATCGGACCACTATATCATAGCTTTCATAAGAAAAATCGGTGGAAAATTGAGTTTTTGATTGAACAACTTGCAATGGTTGTGTCGCGTAGTAAAAATATTAAACAAACTGCCTATAACTAAAACAAGAACAATGGAAAAAAATGTTGTGTCCAGCAATTATTGTCTTTACTATCTATGTATTCATACGGACGTACATATGGATGGTTATATCGACTAGATTGTGACCAGGAACACGAATATATATTTAGTGAATAGGATCGGCACCTAATGGGCGTTACATACATTTCCTGAAGTCATAAAGTTATAAGTTTCTGTACCTATGGATAGCAAATATAAATATTTGGTACTGTGTACCTTCTATTTTGTATGTAATTAAAAATTTGCACATACTAAATTAACATTCTCCACTTTTAATCGGTACAAGAAATAAAGCGGTTTAAATTTAATACACAAGAAAAAATTAAATAAATAATAAAACAAAAATGAAATTGAACTAGAAAAAGGAGGATAAGAATCGATAAACGTTTTATACCTTGAGCACCTGTAGTCCATTATTAAAACATTTTCAATGATACATAAGAAAACATGTTTAATGTTGTAGAAAGTATTTAAAAATTGTAAATAGTTTAGTTGTTGTTACATATGAATAAAAATAAAAATGTTGTATTTATTTGTATTTATTTTGTTTTATATATTTTTAATAGTTGGGTAAGTCATACAAATAAGAAGGTAGATTTCAACACATCGTATTACCCAAATCAACTCACCAGTTCTGATACAAGGGGAATAGATTTGCGTCTTGGACGAATATCGGGCATACTATCAATGTTACTATAAAATGGATTATCTCCTGGGTGACCATTAGTCCGTAAGACCACATCGCCGGTGCCAGTGCCATTCTAAAAAATAAAGGTATTAATAAAAAAATTTATTATTAACATAAAATTAAATTATCCTTGTTATTTTTTAAATATAAAACATTATTAGCGTTTTTAAATTTAATAATCAATAAATTTAAAATATCTATTTGTTTTAAACTATTCGGTTTCATTGATTTTGCGGCCCAGATGAACTGATACCGCCGGATGCTTGTCTGAAAATATCTCAAAAAAATCCAAGAAAAGACTGACATTTCGGCTTTATCACTCTTATAATAAATGATAAGTGCTTTATATTAGGAAAAGGCTTATGGTGGTCACAACGACGTACATTATAATTCGCCACACAGTTATCCGAATTGAAGAAAAATTAAAAAGCAACGTTAAACAACGGCAGAGTTAGCGATGTCGTCGTTAAATATTTTGTCAAACAAGAACTCAGCTATATGATATAGTAATCCCATTCGGCCATTCTGACTTGTATACAGCTTATGGCTATAGGGATTTATGTTAGGTTTTATTAAGATATCTTTAAAACAGAGAGATTGTTTGGATTGAAACAGATTAAGAGGGGGACATACAGATCTGTTGCTGATCATTGATCTTTCATGGCTTCTTAATAGCGTTGCGAACTCCTGGGAAAAATCTTATAGCTTCTGCAAGAAACCAAAGTTATCATTGGCGAAAATCTCATACATTTGCAGACTTAATCGAACCGTTTTCCATTTAAATTAATAAAGCTAACTTTTCATCAAGGATAAATAAAGCTAACTTTTCATCTATATTGGCCATAGGATATTGTACGCAGACTTGGACCAAATTTGGTTAAATCAGCACTAAATTAAAATGGATTACACAAATAATAATGTTATTCGTACAACATTTTTAACCGATTGTTTCTATAGAAGCTATATTATATTGTAGTTTGGTTTAGACCAAATTTGGTCGCCCAAATTGAATAATTTCACTCAATTCTAATTTCAACCTGATAGCTCAACAAACAGAAACACTTATACCATAAAAACTCAAGTTTACTCTGATTGGTATAAGGATTCAGCATATGGGAAAAAATTCGTAAAAGTAGTTTTAAAACAGTAGAACTAAAGCGACAGACAGACAGTCAGATATTGTACAATCGACTTGGCTGTTTATCCTGAGATATATGCACTATATATATAAGGTCCGTCACGTTTCCTTATAAGCGTTACAACTGCAACACAGTTATTATATCCTCTGAATCTTATGGGAACCATGTATTATTTAAAATTTGTCAGTTTTTTAATGCATTACCTTTTCTTTGTCTTTGGCCAACTCATCTTCTTTTATTTTATCCTGATTATTCCTCTCCTCAATTTTTCGTTCTTTCAAAGTTTTCAGTAACTTCCACTTGCTGCTGCTTAAATTTGTAACATTTGATGGCTGAGACGTACTTTCAACGCTTGAATTATGACTAATTAAAGATTGAAGGGGAGGAGTGTAGGAAAATTATTATTTATATTTGCCAATATATGAAGATTGTTACTTTCATACGTTTTTAGATTTTTGGAGACCAATGAGTCGTCTAGGTTGATTAAATTCTTGATTGGTTCCAACGTTTCGTTGCTATGGGAGATATTATCTCTTAGCCGCTCTTGCATGGAATTCATTTCGTCGGCCTTTAGAGTTTCTTCACCCTCCTCTAATTCATCACTCAATTCAGCTGGGGTATCTGGGCCTGATGTGGCACCTGATGATAAATCTGTATCTGTGCGTCGAAATTCAATTTTTGCTTTTATCCTGTTGGTCCTTTCGAAATCACTATCCGATGTATAAGATGAAGAAGTTGGAGAAGAGATAAGCATATTAACGGCAATGTTATTTTCACTTGATTGTCTTTTCTTTTTTGAACATATCGAAGTTTGGTTTGTTTCACATAGGTCGTGTAACTCCTGAGCATCTTCAAAGTCAATATTTATTGCATTTAATTCTTGATCAGAGCTTGGCAAATGAATTTCGCAATTAACATCCTGCCAAGCGCTGTGCATATCTGAGACCTTGTTCAAATTTGGCGATTGCTTTATTTTTTTTACATCAATATTTACAGATTGATTTAAAGAACTTGAGATATGAGGTTCGAGTAAAACAACACTTTTGAGTTCGTTTAGTACTTGCAACATTTTTTGCTTAACAGTTTCGTCCGGTTGGTAATCGGAAGGTTGTTCAGACATTTCGTCATAATACAGACTGTCACTCATTGTCAATTGTCCGATTTGGGTAAATAGCACCACATTTTCTTGAAAGGGTAACACTTTTTCTGCACTCTCATCTTTTGACAGAGCTACTGCCTGCTTCTCGAGCTCTTCGAGATGACGTAATTCATAGCAAAAGTATTCATCATCAGTGTCTATACTGTCCTCCGTGCTTTGGCGACGTGACGAAGAGAGCGTACGACCCGAATGCTGGCTACGATTGTCGTCATCGTCTCGGGAATTGGGAATGTCCAAAGACTGTGCTTGTTGTTGGATAGGCCAACGATTAAGGTTGGGCCTATTGGAGAAGGAACTAATTGTCAGAGGGTTTTCCACATCCATTGGTAGAATATCTGTGGACATTTCTGTAGGGATTCCGAAATTTGTAGCATTGTTTTCCGAGGAAAAGGTAATTGCAATATTTTTATCCTTGCCGAAATTCACATACGGAGTGTTTAATCCTTTTGTTCCCAAGGTATTTTCAAAACTAAGAGACTTGCCGTAATTTTCGTTGGTCTCTATTAATACCTCAGGCATTTCGGTATTATTAATATCATTTTTTATGGCGCTGCAACTTTTGTCGCCTCCTACAACAGCAAATAGACTATGCTCAGTTTGAATTGAATTTATAGGTTGATTATCTTCATTAATATTACATTTAACATTCAGATCATTTTTTGAATCTTTATCATCGGTATCAATGTCGATATCAATACCGGAATGAAGGTTTTTAAAATGTTCGCTCAGAGGGGAATCGCTGATGGAATCAGATAAGAATAAACCAGGCATATCAATTTCGGGTTCGGAGATGCTCGAGACATGGCGCAGGCCAAAACTCTGCCGCTTATAATTCTTAGCTTTTTGCATCAGATGAGTCATTTTTAAAGAAATTGATCGATTCTTATGTTTAGAATTTAGGGTACTAACTGCAACTGGAAGTGGTTCAGATTTTGATGTAGCTGCCGAACTTATTGCTCGTTGCATTATCGGAATTGGCAACGTTTCAAGTTGTGTTGAGAGCTTAAAATTGGCTGCTACTAACGGATAAGAAGTTGCCTGACCACCCTCGTGCATCTGAGAACCCCCAGGTATAGCCGCTGAACTTTCGGTTGCGTTGGGTAAAGATTGCGAGCGACTACTGTACCTCATCTTGCGCTTCAATTTTAAATTCTCTGGCAGTAAATTGCTAAGTTTATTCCATACTTTTGGTTTAGGTAATGTCAACTTTGCTCGAACAGTTTTTTGCTGGCTATCTAGCGAATCTGTATA
Source organism: Zaprionus obscuricornis (assembly GCA_037044475.1). NCBI lineage: Eukaryota > Metazoa > Arthropoda > Insecta > Diptera > Drosophilidae > Zaprionus > Zaprionus obscuricornis. The sequence goes on along the minus strand of JBAMBR010003518.1, from coordinate 31,896 downwards.
ACAATTTCGTAACAATTGTCTATTTGTAGAATTCGCTCTATTTGTGTAATCGAAGCTTTCAAGCGGAAAATAGCTAATATTGCTGTTATTGTGGTCAATAATTCCATTCGAAGATGGATAAAAAGCGAGGTTATCAGTCAAATTGTGATTTTGTCTCAGATCAACGTCAATATCCGTTTCCCGATAGCTACTTTCTTTTTCAATTGCTTCAAGAATTTGGGCCTCATTTTTAAGAAGATCGGGAACCCGGCAATTGCTATTAATCTGTAGTGTGCTTGCCGATGATTTCGATTCTCGTTGATTTTGATCATCCCATGCTAACATTTCATCAATGGTACAAATGTTTTGGTTTATAGGCTTTGCATTGAATATTGATTTATTTTCATATACTGAACAAATTGGTATATTTTGCGAAAGTTCGTGAATATAGTTAAGATTTTCTTCTGAGAATGTGTAATCATTAATGTTCGATCCATTTTTCAATTGACTTTTGTTACTATTATTGGAATCAGCCATAAATTGAATCATTTCCATATATTTGTTGTGGGGAAAAATTCCGTTGTGCGGCACAGCTGGAACAGGAGAATTTGGTGATATACAACTTGATGCTATTGAAGACAAACCAGAGTCTGATTTTTGTTGTTGTTGCGGCTGAAGCTGATTTATAGACAAATCTTCTTTCATATTTTCAAAAATATTATCACTTGGCGCTGGTGGCGGCGGACTAATTGTGCCTAATAAAATTTCATCCAAGTTTGCGATTGCTGTTTTATGCTTCTCTGGGTTTTGTAGATGTAGTAAAAACAACATGCTATTATGTCGTTCTAAGCTTTTTTTTAAAGATTTTATATATTCATCTTGATAATAAAGACTTGACGAAGTTGAAATTAAGCCATTATCACCTTGTAAGTCTTGACTGCAAATTGCTTTTTCTGGAAGCATTTTCGTTTCTACACACAAGTTATTTTTTTTTGTTATTCGATTAATGTTTCGTTTGCGATTAATTTCTATTTCACGAGTCTCTAGAAGTTTAAGTTGTTCATCTAGATCTGAATTATTGCGCAATAGATGGGCACTATAATCATTCCTCTTTAACAATAACTCTCTTTCAGGATATATTTGTTCATCCAGAATCAAGCTATTTGTCAGCCGATCGTTAGACTCTGCAAACATTTGGTGATGATTAGTCATTAAGTCGCATTCTAATTTATAAGACTGACTGGTTTTCATTTTATATTCTTCTAATGAAGTACCGACAAGTTTTTTAAGAGTATTAATATTTTTTTCAAACTTTTTCATAACCAAATCAAACTTTTCATCAATTCCTGATACCCGTAGGCGTCTCAGTTCTTCACCCATGGTAACGGGATTTAACAACAATAGAGTTAAATTCTTATCAACCTGATTAATCTTTTCAAAAAAATCCTGCTCCAAGCGTATTATCCGTCTGAGTTTCAGAATTTGCGGAGCTGACAACGACTTAAGATCCTCGATTTTATTAATTTCTTTTATCATAACATCAGTCATGCAATCAAAAATCACTAAATTCTCGTCACAATTATTACCGCCATCTTCGGAAGATGATGTCATTGTGGGTCGGTTTTCGAAGAGGTAAGAGCAATGCATTTCTTGGTCCTGATTGTAGATATTTTTACTGTAGTTATCATTTACCTTTTGCTTTGTATTAGTACTTGACGATTTAGTTAGTATGCTCTTTAAATTATTTATCATCTCCATTTCGTTCTTTTGTTTTTTTTTGCGATGACTCTTTCTTGGTTCTTTATTAATGGCATTTGGCGTATCTTTTGCAGCAGTAATTACTGGCGATTGAGTTGTTTGTTCGTTATTATTTTTTGATTTATCTTTAACTAAATCCTCTTCATTCCCTTCGTAAATCATCATTAAAGACGAAGTGGAATGGTATGGTAATGACAGAGCTGATGTAATTTGTTCGTGTGGTGCTTCAGACTGTTGAAGCAAACGATCTATATTCGAAATTTCCAGTGTCAAATTATTCTCTCTATATGCTTCATTAAGATTCTTGTAGAAGGTCTCATTGGCTTCTGATTCTGAGTTTTCTTTTTCCTTAGATTTCTTTGTTCCTCCCGTATCTTCTATTGGGACTACTTCATTTCCACCCTGGCCACTTTTATTCGCGGTCAAGTGAAAAAACTGAACTTTTTCAAGAAATTCATCAAGTTCATGGGCATTGGCATTACTGACTGCAACATTAGAAATTTTTTCACTAATTTGATCTGGTTTTTTCAATACTGCAGAGTCTGAGTTTAAAGCAGAAACAGAAGCCACTTGTTCAAGCACTCTCTGTCCATTTTGAAATTCCTCTAATAGCTGAAACCGCGCATTGTTCGCCATTAATTGCTGCTGCTCATACATTAAAAGATCCGAATCAGAATATAACTTTTTTCGTGACTCATTTTTATATTCAAATTCACTTTCGCCCCAAAACTCCTTAATATTAATCGACTGTTTTTCTCCCGCGAAGAGTTCATCATTTCCATTACTTTCAGCAGAACCCATGGAGAGACCATGGACAGCATTATTGGCAAATAAATCGGTCGTGTACGAGTGCAGATGATCTTGTAAAGCCATCTCTAACTTCTGTGTTTCGAATTCCAAACTATCTACTTCCTGGTAGTTGTTGAATGGTAGTTTAATGTCCATATCCGTTGCTAGCTCTATATCCAATTCTCTATCGAATTCTAAGCCTGACCGCTGTTGCTTGCTCACTGTGATTAGACCCATCAAATTGGTAACCACCGATTGCTGTTCCACAGATATATTTTCCAGTTTCTCTAGCCTCGTCCATATCTTGCCATATTCATTTGACAACAAATCAAGCGCACGCCAGGCAAATTTTAGTTCCGTCTCCAGCAAACTTATCCGCGTCGCTATCTTATCCATATAGTCTGATATTATATAATCTGAATGTTGTTGTGCGTTATACAGTTGGCATAGCTGTAGCTCGCTGCGAATTGATACCATACTGCCACTGGCTAAGTTGGACCGGGGCATTGATAATGACATTGGTTCGTTGGCCAAACAGAACTCGGATTTATTTGTTGTTGTGGGCCGTATTACGTGTGCTGGTATGTTATGATGTTGCTGTGAAAACCTTGAGTGGGCATCCATTTCTCCTGCCTGCTGTTGTTGCTTAAGCTGTTGCTTGATCTTAAACTGGCTATGAAGAGCATTTGTAATTAGCTGTTCATCTGTCGTGATGTCACATCCACTGCTTGATTTGGCGTCTTGTACTTTTGCAAAATTGGGCTGCAGGCACTCAGCAAAACCATCAGCAAACGGGGATGCAGACACAGATACTGATCCTGACCCCGATGAAATACTGGACATCTTTTCAAGTGATGCTATCTGCAGGGAACTTTCATATGACATACACATTTATATCTTCTACGTAAAATCTGAATTATACATACAATTAGACTCCTTTGTTATCCAATTAAAATCAATTATTGCCAATAATTAGGTCCTCACAAAAATGTTTTTTTTTATAGATGAGACTTAAACATAAGCAACTCGATTAATAGAAAATTTATTTGTGATAACAATAATTCTTACGTACTCACATGTAAGACACACATGCACGAAAATCTATCAGTTTTTCTAATAATTAATTTGTTCACGACTTGTATTCCATATTAAAATTAATATTATTAAACAGTAGGCCATTTACTAAAAAATTTAAACTAAATAATTATAAGGTCACATTAGCGGGTTAAATGAAATTCTATGCTTATAAATAAGCAGAATCTGGATAAAAGTTTTGCATATATCAAAGCAGAACACAATACTTAGAAAGAGTATCAGATCCTAAGCGGACTCTGATTTATTTTTAGCTAAGTGGCATTGTCTAAATATATATATATATAATATATAGAGTAATCTATATATTTATATTTCAAATGACTTGTCAATTTGTAATTTGTGTTTTTTAAAATTAGTTACACTATATGTACATTATTGTATGTTAATAGTTGTATGGGGCACAATTTTTTAGAGCTAACAAGTATATACGAACTAAGTTAGAGTACTAATTTATACACACAAATATGTATGCACATATATATATAAAATTGTGTATACACATTCGGTTTTTTTAATTTTTAGCTTTAATACTATCTTTCATTTTCAGGTTTCTAATACCACCAACACAACGAGTATACATTATAATATTGCGAATCCGAATAAATTTTTAAAAATCTTTTTTTTAACGATTCGAAACAACGAATTGGCGAATTAATATGAATTGATAAACGCTCAAAAGTGTACTACAAATTCCTTCATGTCAGTGAGCCTCTACATATGCATGTATATTTGCTCTCTCAAAAGTTTGTGGTTTGCGTGAGTACCCCTTCAGAACTTGTTATTAACAGTACACAGCTCGGAAACAGGGAAAGGCTGTGGAAAGCTCTAAAGCCGAAAATTACGCGAGTAAAAGAGCAGGAAGAAATAGAGGAGTTTTGAAATCGACACAACTGCGCATGCTCAAAAACGAAAAAGCTGCTGCTGTAATTGTTGCGAGGGAGTTTGTAGGGCTTCCTCCAAAAGCTTTCTGGTTTAAAAGCTTTTCAAAGATTTTCCGATAGTTTCCGAGTAATTTATTTACGAAAAAACACATTTTTGTTGAGGTAATAAAAAATAGTATGTGAAAATGTTGGGTTATCAATATTTAAATTTTGTAATAAAATTACATGATTCATCAGGCTCTACTTTGTCACCTGGCTAAACTTATTATGACCATATACTGCGTATATGTCTGAAGCGGCCGATCTGTCAAAATTTAGTTTTCGTATGCAAAACTTGGTACGAAGTATGATCAAATTAATTCACTACATAAAATATAATTGTTATCAAAAACTTACATAAGCTACAACATTATCAAGTTTGTTTTTAAGAAGGCAGCTTAGTTTGCGTGTGCGTTCGGCCACAGAAGGGGGAGACATTATAAACAAACTATATTTTTATGTCAGTGCAAATTTTATTTCATTATTTTGAATTGCAGTCACAAGTCGGCAATCGGCAAGCAGCTCGTTTATTAAGTTCAAATTAGATAGCTCGTTCGCTTGAGCGGCTTCAATTACACTAGTGGATTCAAACTCACTTACTTCAACAAAAATACCACATTCCACAAACATACATATATTTCAATTTATATAATGTGTATATTCATGTACTGTATTTTTATCTATGTAAATGTGAGCGTCTAATTAGCGAATATGTAAATGTGCCTGCTTAGCAATATCAATTGTACAACCTTGACTAGCTCTACCAAGCATATCAGCTTATATACCTCGATTTCATTGTAAAAAGTGAGCCGACAACTATATTTTATGATATACCCGATAAACAAATGTCTCAATGTGGCATTTTCTCCATTGCAGCTGGATGCTCTTTTCGTACTAAGATTACAATCAAAAATGTGTCTTCTTACACACCGTATTTAACAGCAGCGCACCTAAAATCAACAACCCACAACAAAACCGCCAACCTTTGCAGCAAGAACACAATTTTGAAACAATGCTTAATACCCTGCAGCAAAGCCTCGTGGAATTTATTTCATCTTTCCGAACCACTATGCAAGACTTAATACATAACTAAAATCTTCTGGTAGAAGTTGCTACTATCAGATACTCGCCTTACTGACAAATTAATTTAAAAGGTTACTTATTCCATGGAACAAATCACCCTGATGGTCCAGCACATAATGGGAATGATATTTTGGTTAGAAATCGTATTATTCACAATATTCTCTAGAAGTTTAATGAAAACTAGCTACACTCCATATCTAAAAACATAAACTTGGATAATGGTATTCAACTTATACTAGCTAATGCTAGTACCCGATTTAATTGACTTTGCAATAACGCTCCTTGTAACTTAATTAGCACCGAATGCCTATCGGATATCTATCGGACCACTCGCCTCTACAAATTAGGTCACATCATCACCTAGAAACCAACAGTGCACGTTGACTTCACAAGCAACCAATTTGCTGAGATAAATACATATATATATATAAATATATAAAGTTCGCATGCTCAGCTCCGTTCCGAAGCTCTATTTGTCAACGCAACTTTAATATAATCACCACAAACTGCACGCAATATAAAAAAGAATGGCAACTCAACAGATTTTTAGTTGCACGACAAAGGTTAAAATGCCAGACGTAGACTTACCAAAGCATTTAAGCAAATGGAATCACATGCCCAACGTCGTTATATAGAACAATTATCAACATCTTGTACCCACAGAACTATCACTAATTTAAATCAATAAAAAGATAAAAATTAAAGAATAACAATGTATTCTTGCACTGGCAAGTAACATTTACTCCCAAACCTCAAAACTACTAAAAAATACTTATTGTTGTTGATTTTATAAATAACAGATTGTATTATTAAATGGGAAAAATAAAAAAAAAAAAAAAAAAAATATCTTGTAAAAACATTCCCACTCTAGTCTCAGCTCGCAAACTGATACTGAGATAAAGAAAGGTCTGAAGAGGCTAGCAAAATTTTTGAATGTTTTGGAAACATTCGAAAGAGTCTGTCTAAAATCAATTTCGTAAAAAACACACATAAGCTCGGAGAGACATACCTTTACTACAAAAAATTGGAAGTCAGATTCTACTCTAGCATGTCCAACGCTTAAACGATTGGAGCTGAAATTCCTCACTATATGTCCTCTACATAGTATATATCTTTACAAGCAATCGACTAATAAATTTTGCTTTTACTCATCATACAACAATTCCCAGCCGTCCGAGTGCAAACAACAGCGCAACTAGCTATTCATCGGGTTGAAGTAAAAAGATGTCAATCCGACTGGCGGACAAAAGTAAATGAACAGAAATACAAGTACGTTACATTTACAACAGGCAAAATTAACCTAAGCTCACCATTGTACAATACCGCTCTCCCGCAAGCCGACGAAGTGACATTCCGAAGAGTACGTCTCGATAGAGGACTCTCTTGATACAAGAATACTCAACTAAAAATAAAAATCATCTTTGCTCGATCATCCCTCAGCCTTGGCTGCAATGTCTTGACCTACTTCTTCTTATTAAAAGCCATTCGGACCTATGGATCAGAGTTATGGGTTAATGGTAGGAATATTATTATTCATTAGACATTATTCAGAGGGTACAAAGAAAAATACTGAGAATTATCACCGGGATACCATGGTACATACAACAACAAACAAATAGACTTGAATTTCCAACCAGTCAAAAAGTAATAACTGAACAGAAGAATATTAACAAGCTTTCTTTACGTCCAAATCATCTAGCGCGATACCTAACAAGGGCGTGCATCTTGTCCCGTCTTCGTCGTAAGGAGCCAGTAAGCCAGTAAAAGACACTATGCACCATTAATCTATAACAGTTCAATATTAAACTGTTATGTGATATTTATCTGATATTATTTATGTGATAATTTATTGCTAGTCTTAACAAACACAAAGGATTCAATAAATAATGCAAATTAATAAAAAAAAAATGCTAGCACGATTTACAGCTGGAGTCTAATTTCCGACCCACAGAACAGAAGATGGCATCACCAACACCCTCACACGATGACAATAAAGAAAAGTTATGTCTTAAATCTAATTCATAACAATAAAAAATAATTATAATATTTCAATTTTTATTTAAAAAGCAAAACACGTTTTAGTGGAATTTAATTTTTTAAGAATTGAAAATACAGTTGTAGTTTTTACTCTACTAAACAGAGAATATACCACCCGAGCGACCCATTAAAAACGTTAAATAATATTGATCTTCAATAAATCAGTGCTCCCCTAATGACGTTTCCGGACACAAACTTTCACACCTTACAAACAAGTACAATTTACAAATACAGGCAAAAAAAATTACTGTATTGATTGATGTTGCTGTAACGATAAATATTCTTTCCTATATGATACCCTGCGATTTCTATCATTTGATCATTCGACCGTACTCCTAAGCCACATATAACTCTCGGACACTGAAAGGCAATCCAGTAGATTGATATTGTACATAACTGCCTTAAATACAAAAAAAGTAGCTCCCTTCACCATCTGATTAAATAGTTGAAATGATCATGATGTTACTTGGTAAGTACTAGGCGTAATCGCAATCCTACACACCGATAATCCTGCCATCCTGCCACTGAAAAATCAGGACCTAATATGCAATTGGATAATATTGATAGTATTGTTAGGGTGAATTGTAACCCCTAAGTTACAAAAATTACACTTGTAGTTTACCTGTATAACGATAAAAGGGTATTAGGAGAAGAAGAAATTGTCGGTATTAGAGGGTTAAGGGTTCAGTCGAGTGTGGTTAGATGGTAATATGAACACTCACTCACTTACTAGTTAACATATAACCTCAACTATCTGATTGAGGCATTAGTTAGACTGCAATAGCTTTTCATGGACAGGCCATAACGATGACCAGCAGGGTTCCGTAACCTTTGTTAATGATAAACGTAAGTTCGGTTAGTAATATTAACTTCAAAGATGAGGAGGTTGTCCAAAAACCCTCATTCTCTGACAATAACTACATTCAATTTAACACCCTCTTCGAAAACACTAGAGCTAGAGGGAGTAGAAAAAAGCCATTGGAATACCTACTGGGAAAAATGTAGGAAAAGAATCAAAATAAGTTTAGCAGACTCCCCGAAAATTGCAACAGTATATAATCTAAAGGAATCTAAGAAAATATATTATGAAAGCATTCGAGTCGGCATGCAGACTATCAAGATCAAAGCAAGAACTGAAACCCCCCCCTTCGATGTTAGACTATGTGGCTGTTTTCTGCCGAAAGCAGCCTAAGCCAGTCACGCGCAGATAAAAGACTACAGGACAATACAATTTATTCAACACTGCTGAAAACTTTGGAAAAGTTTTTGGAGCTTCAGATAAGAAACACAGATTAATTTAAACCAACAAAAGCATACCAAGGACAAATCGGTGGAAACACTCGGTGATTAGCACTATCGAGAAAGCACGGTATTTCAAAGATTATACACTGGATGCTCAGGAGCCTTCAACAACGCCATAATGAGATGCCTAACCGCCAACTTTGACAATGCGGCGGTCAACTCGTAGATTCTAAGCATGTTAACTGCAGAAAGGTTTAAGCTGAATGGGTCACACGGACACCCGCAAGATGGTATTCTTTCGCCTCTACTATGGAACATTGTTGTGGACGAACTCCTAAAAAAGTGATGGATAACATAGGCCTTGGGAAGAGTTGTTACACTTAAAAAGATGTTAGGGTGGGCCATAAGAGCAGACCTGGGCATCAACGCAGAGAAATCAGAGTTAGTTCTTCTACTTCTTCCACCAAAAATAAAATAGTTCTACCTCACACCTAGGGGTGATACTGAACCCTAAGCTGACGTCGAAACTCAATATAGAGGACAGCGTAAGAAAAGCACAACAAATTTTAGATAGCAATGGTCGTCAATGTTTGGAGAACGGTGACGTGTTTAGCTAGCTGCTCCGCCAGTAGCTAGAAAAACTTGTACTCAAGAGTGACTTAAATACAAAAATATATATTTTTGAGTTCGCGAAAAGACGCTTTGGTCATACATAAGCTCCAAGCTTATTGTGTCGAATAAATATGTAAATAAAATAATTAACAAGTAAGAAAGTTATAGTCGAGTATGCTCGACTATATAATACTCGGTGCCCAAAGTTATATTATATATTTATTTAGCTCGCGCCCTCGCCAATTTTAAGTTAATTTAAAAAAAATTAAAAAAAAAAAAATCGCCTCGAGAATCGAACCGCGGACCTCATGCTCGCGAGTTCAACCCTCTAACCACTGAGCCACACTCTTTACAAGTATGAGAAACACTGAGTAAATGTTGCCGTGTGGGGTGAGAACAGCAGGCAAGCGTACGCTATAGAGACGCCTCTCCACTTTTGGAATTTGAAATGTGTATAACTTCCATGTTTATAATCCTATCTGTACCAAATTTGTACACAAATAAACATATTATAACTTTTTACCAAAATTCAGTAATGTAGCTTGGCTGGGTGTGCTCAAAATCGTTTTTATCGATTTGTGGAGGCGGAGGGGGGCGTGGCAAATACTACAAGCACTTTGCAAAAAAAATGAAGTCTCTAGCTCTTATAGTCTCCGAGATCTGTGTGTTCATATGGACGTAAAGACGGACAGACGGACATGCTACAATCGACTCGGCTGTTGATCCTGAGTCAGAATACATATACTTTATGGGGCGGCCACGCCTCTTTATGGGTTATTTGCTGCTGTCACTAACCCAATATACTCTTGGTACCCATAGGGCACCGAGTATAAAAAATAAGAAAAGTTCAATAATTGAAATGCCATCACGACAAACAACTCTAACTGCGAGTGCATACTCATACGAAGAAATCAGAGCGGCCCCTCAGCTCATAGTATCAAGTGTAAACAACAATAACATGAACGAAAACAAGCTCTCAGTTTCAGAAAAATAGCGCAGACTTTCCGCTTCTGAGAGTAATGCTAATTTTTCATACGTCGCCCCGTCGACAAACGAAGAGCGCAAGCAGTGCATTAACCTGGAGTGCACAGAGTACCTCGCCGGCCCTGTCACCCTCCAGCCTACTTCCCTCAACTCCGTTATACTTGCCTCCAACGAGTACTTCGATTACTACATCGAATACAACAACAACAACATCCGACCACATCAGTACCAATGCAAGCCATGCACGCAAAACAAGTGCAAAGCGAAGACAATAATCATGAAGAGGAAAGTTCCACAACCCATGTTCAAAGTCGAACTCCAACCTGAGACCAAAGCAACTCTCAAAAATGCTATTCATCCTATATATAAGCTGCAGTATCTTCTTCATAGAAGAATTACGGTGGAAGAATCGTAAAAACGCAATCAACCAGTATAGTGCTCAAACTGCCAAGAATATGGACATACTAAGACCTACTGCACCTTGCGTGCTTGTGTGGCTTGTGGCGGCCTGAATGACACTGCTACCTGTACCGAAAATGAAACTGACCCCAACTCTAAGATATATGGCAACTGTGATGGAAATTACACCGCCAAATATAGGGGCTGTTCTGTCTTCAAAGATTTGAAAACCAGCACGAAAATCCGCAAAACCGCAACCGATCCCCATACACACCAACATAAATCTTCAACCGATCGTTCCATCATTAACTACACCAGGAGTCCTTTTCTTTAGCACTCTAAAATGGCCAAGAGTATCAAACGGTACACGAACAGTGCCACAATTTATAAAACAACCATTCCCTCCCACAATATTCTCAAACGATAATGGGAACCAAGAAACATCAACCCACGAACCAAGGGGAATTAAAGGAATGCTGTCTACACTAAAAGGTCTAATGGTTTCAATGAAAAATAACATGCAAGAGCTCATGCGAAATCTTAATCGCCTAATGGAACTTTTAATTCAAAAAAAATCTGTATAAATGGCTTACTTAAGAATATGTTTCTGGAATGCCAACGGAATTTCACAGCACGAAAATTAACTCAGTGCTTTCCTGGATCATCATAATATTGATATTATGTTTCTTTCAGAAACTCATCTTACAAATAAAAATTACTTTAATCTCACGGGCTACATATTCCACCCAGACGGCAAGGCTCACAGGGGAACTGGCATACTAATAAAACAGCGTATAAAACATCATTCCCTTCAACGATTTGGTACAAATTTTCTACAGGCAACTTCACTACAAATACAAACAACGGGAGGCTCCCTAAATTTAGCCGCAATTTACTGCCCACCACGGTTCTTTATATCTGATACGGAACTCATACGATTCTTTAATTCACTAGGCGATCGTTTTATAGCAGTGACTACAACGCAAAGCACACCCAAAGGGTAGGCAACTTTACAACGCTTTGATTCAGCCGGCAAATAAGCTCGATTTCTCATCACCGGGTAGGCCTACATACTGGCCAGCGGATACAAGAAAGAAACTAGACCCAATTGATTTTGCGATCACAAGAAAAATTTCCCGAAACCTTATTCAAGCCGAAACTCTAGATGACCTATCATTTGATCACTCAGTTCTTCTTCTTCTTCATCTATTCCAAAATGCTCATTTACAGAATAACTCGATTTTCCTGACTTCAAAAAGAACAAACTGGATCAAATACAAAAAGTACATAAGCTCTCATATAAACCTGAACCCGGCGATCAACTGAAGTGCGGACATTGAAGACACAATTCTCAATCTACAAGATTTAATAACCTCAGCAGCCAAAATTGCAACTCCAACAACAGCGGCAACATTTTTAAACACCGTCACTAATGCCTACATAGAAAACTGAATTCAAGAAAAACGAGACGACGTTTGGCAAGCCCAAAGATCGCCCTCTGCAAGGCACAAACTTAAAGCAGCTACACGAAAACTTACCAAGACTTTAAGAAGCAACGAAGAACATGCACAACAATGCAACATTGAGCAACTCTGCCCGACAAACAACACTATGGAAAGCGCATCCCAACTTGAGGCCGCCAATTGAAGCTGATTTACCCCTTCGAAAACCAGATGGAACATGGGCACGTAGCGAGGAAGAAAAAGCAAACGTATTCGCTAGCCACCTACTTAATGGTTTTACTCCAAATCTAGTACCTTCTTAGTTCAGTATTCCAGAATTACAAATTGCAGAGCCAATTGCAGCTGTTATATTTCGAACAAACAAAATATCTACGACTATCAAAGAGCATCTCATGCCAAATAAGTCCCCGGGCTATGATCTCATTATGCCAAAAATTATGATGGAACTCTCAGTATGTGCTATTGACTACATCAGGAAACTATTCAATGCAATAACAAAGTTTGGTCACTTTCCTCAACAATGGAAAAAATCCATTATAATAATGATTCCGAAACCTGAGAAACACAAAACGCTGGCCTCATCATACAGACCGATAAGCTTACTTTCGTGTTTATCAAAGCTTTTTGAAAAACTTTTACTGAAACGCATTATGCCATATATGTCAACTAATAATCTAATCCCAACACATCAGGTTAGCTTTAGAGAAAAACATGGTACCATAGAGGAGGTGAACCGAATCACCTGGGAAATTCGCACTGCCTATGAACTCCGTGAATACTGTTCTGTAATATTTCCCAGGCATTCGACCGAGTTTAGCTGCAAGGAATGATCTACAAAATAAAACTACTCCCACAAAATGTCCATCAGCTGCTTGAAACATACCTTTTAAAACGGGTGTTTGCTGTTAAGCACAAAAACTTTGCAATAGAAGAGTTTGATATAGAAGCGGGCGTACCACAGGGAAATGTCCTCGATCCCAGTCTCAATTCTTTTTTTCTTCTAATAGAAATGTAAGCACATCACTTTTACTCTTAACAGACAAAATTGCCTTGCACCAACACTAAATAATATCATAGTCCCTTCTATAAATGAGGTCACATATCTCGAAGTACATCTGGACAGGCGGCTAACCTAGAGTAAACATATTAAAATGAAACGGTGACACCAGAGACCTAGTAGAATAAAGGTTGTCCATTAAAGGGTAATTAATGTGTATTAGCTTAAGATTTTAACTTGTTGTTAGTCTCTTAACAGAGAAGATCCAGCAAATAAAATAAAATAAAAAAAACAGATAGCACACCAGCACAAAAGCACATGTAAAATTAGGGGCATAGCTGCTATGCACCACCCAACTGGAGCTTAAGGAAATTTCAGAATTTTCTAGAAGTACTAGCAGGGGACGCGGGAGAGCTCCGGTAATCATTGCTGTATACTTTAACGCTTGGGCGGTAGTATGGGGGAGTAAGATTAAAAATCCTAAAGGCTTCTGCTTATTAGAAGAATTTGCTAACATTGATGTAGGATTAGCTAATGACGGGAGGAAACTGACGTACAGAAAGCAGGGCGGAGGATCCATAATAGCCCTTACTCTGCTTAGCAGTTTTATTTGAAGAAGTAAGTGATTTTACACACAGTGACCACCAAGCCATTTCTTTGTTATCCGTGAGAATAATAAACGCTGACAGTAACAGCCCATTTCGGGCCCAAAGTGGAAAGTGAATTGTCTTGACGAGCACGTCTTCGTCGATTGCTTCCTGCAACCTGAAAACACAACCGGACCAGTTGCAGACATGGCGAAAGGGTAGAGGGTAGAAGCATTCCGATCGGCAAGACGTGCCTTGAAACAGTGTATTAAAAGCAACAGTGTAGGTAGAATTATGTGCCTCACAGTACTCGTTGGAATAGTATATGTACTATTCCCGAGGCATCCTCCGATGGCTAACATGGTGCATCCAGGCGGCCAAGAGTCGGTGCCCCGTGTGCCTATGGCCACGATGCTTTAGAATTCAGTCTGGAGCTTAGAAAAAATTGGCTGCGGCATACCGTATCCATGCACTAAGGGTGATATCTGGATTCAGAACGATCTCAGATGACGCCGCCCTTGTATTAGCAGGTATGATTCCCATAGATATTCTAGCAGGGGATATGCGTGAAGTCTAAGAGAATCGCCATGTTTTCGAAATACAAACTGTCCGTTTAAGCGAAGCTACTCTCATCAGATGGCAAGCCAGGTGGGACACCTCAACCAAGGGAAGATTGACTCATAAGTTACTCCCCAAGGATGCCGAGTGGAAGAATTGAAGGGCGGGATGCCAAACTTCCATACAACTCAGTTCTTCTCAGGACATCGTTTCAGCGTTGAACATGAAGCGGCGCCTTACAGCTCGGACTGCGGCCTTGCAAGCGAGGACACAGAGCATGTTATGTACAGCTGAACCAGGTATGTACAACACACGAGAGGAGATGGAGGCGAATTGGATAGCAGTAAATAACACCAGTATTCGCCTCGAAAAGGATTTGAGAAAAAAGAACCTGCGTAAATCTAGAGAGGAGCCTTGTAATATTAGCCTACTTAATCTTAAACAATTAATTAATCTACTAATAAATGCATTGCATATTAGACATATATATTTCTGTCTGTCTGTCTTTTCTGTGTAGTTTTGGCAAGTTAAGTAGATAGCCTTTTGTTTATTTGTTTGTTTAAATTTTATTCCGTTACTAGTTGAAAAGGATAGGTGTAAGATCCAGCCAGTGTAGGCAGGAAGCCTAACCAACCTAACTGAACTCAACAGTTTATTTCAAACTTTGAATGTCAGGCCCCGTTCGCCCACTATACGCACAAAATCGTTTGACTCTTCTAATATCTCAGCTTCTATAAACACTTGTAATTTTAAAGGGGACTTTTAATTATCAATTTTTCCCTCGATACTTAACATAGGTACAGTTATATTTTATTTTACTGTCACCTGGGTGCGCACGACTGAAGCCTTCCCTACTTTTTAAAATTAAAATTGGTCACACTTTAGATTGAAAAATCATTGTGAAACTCCTCCATTGATCATCAAACCTGGCATGGTGAGGTTACAAAAACTTCGTCTGATATTAAATTACGTTTAATACATTTAAACTAATTACAATAAGAACGTGTTGTTATTTTTCTTGTTCAAGTACATTACAGCTGAATTAAATGGTTAAATTCCTTATTGCAGGTTGGTCAAAAATCGAGTTATTTTTTTAAAAACTTTTTTTTCATGTCATATATTAAATATAAGAAAGGCGAAATTCATTATTTAATGAAATTTTCTTGTTTTATTGCTGCGAGGGTATTACACTTTGTTTTGCATATTTGATCTGAAAAATGGGGATTGCAATCGTACAGCCAGACATTGTCAAATCGACTCGGCAATTAACTCTCACCAAGAATATATACATTTGTATATAATGTATGGTTATGGGTTATATTCCAAATATTCCAAATATTCTCCTATTTCCTGGAGTTTCAAAGTTTAATACGTTTGTTCTTTTTGAATACTGGGTTTAAAAATAATCTTAATAAGTACACCAAGTCAAATGAATTGTAAGTAAGTAAATTTGACAATGTCATCTTACACAATATCTGTTTTAATGTAATAATCAAGTAATAGTTACTCACGTTAAGCTGTATGATGATTTTATTGTATGCCCAATGCCAGCGTTGTTTGGAAGTTATCTCTGGCTTACGCATTATTAGCATATGACCGCTAACAACTTCTTCAGTTTCGCCTCGCATAAGAATTTTCTTTTTTCTTAGGGATTTGGTTCTTGTGGGCACAAGGTCCGTTAATTTATCATGCTCATCAGCCTCAGACTGATACGGCGATTGGAGATCATGGAATAAGCTCTTTTCTTCAATAACAATACTATCCTGTTTTTTAATATGATGTTGAGTTGCTGTTAATTTCGTTGATAACAGATTAGCCGATGATATTTGCACTTCAGTTGTACTGGTACAGGTGGTACTGGTAGAGGTGGCAGTCGCTATTGGTAGGCAGATAGTATTGGCGACAATTGCAATACTACAACTCGAACTTTCATCTAGATAATTGCCACAGTCATCATCACTTGGATAGTTCGCGTCAGAAAAGTCGTCTTCATCGTCCCGTCGGTCGTCTAAATAATCTAATGAGGATTGTACGCGAGCAAGTTGTTGCTGTCTTTGTTGTTCAAGATATTTGTATTCATCCTCTTCGTTAAAAAAGTCTTCGCTGTAATCATAGCCAGTGGCAACGTGTTCATAATAATCGTTTGCGTCAATTCGACTGTACGATGCCGTCTGCTTCAGATTCATGTAGTAATCATTCTGCTTTCCATCAATGTGGCAAGTCGATAAATCTTTAACATTTGGGTCTTGATCAGGTTCTTCATCATATATTTCTGTTGGCTGTTGTTTAATTAATATGCCCGACTTACCAACTATAATGGGCAGCTTTTTGCCGCTTGATCCCGTTGACGGCACCGTCGGAAGCAGCTGTTGTGTAGCTGAAGTAATATCATTATGTTGGATTTGATTACTAACCATGTAGTTATCAGAATAGGCCTTATTATCATTTTTTACATCATAACTTATAGACACTTGTGTATTGCTATTCTCAAAATCATCACCTGTCGTTGAATATTCATTTGACAATAGTTCCTGGTTTGGGAGTTCATTATAGTCGTTATCCAAGTGAGGTATACTAGCTACATTGCTGGTTAACATATTATTAGAAGAGGACATAGTTTGGCATACCGTCAAGTCGATCGGCTTGGACACGATGTCCTTTGAAACTATGGTCTTTTGAGCCACAGCCGAAGCAACAGAAGAAGCACCCTGATTGACAGCCTGTGTTGCCGACTGTACCGCTGCTGCAGCCTTGCCAAAAATAGAACCAAACACTCCGCTTGATTTTGTAGGATGGCTAACCGTCGGCTGAGATTTGTTGCTTTCTGTTACCGCGATTGTACACGTATTATGTGGTTCTAGTTCGTTTTGTTCAATGTAGCTGTTTTCAACTTCACCAACATCATTTGTTTCACCAGATTTTATATAGATATTTGAAGTAGAATAATCACTGTAGCCATATTCATCCTCAAAACCAAGCATTTCCATTCTGGAATCATCAGATTCCTCAATACTTATACTATTGTCGATAAGGTAATCGAAATTGGGGTTAGGATAAGTGCCGGAACCAGAACCGCTGCTGTGAGTTTCGAGTAAATAACTAACAGGATAATCTATTGCAGATGGCGTTGGATTAACTGCTAATTGATCACATTCATATACGTAACCGTAACCAAAAGCCGTATTCTTTGTGCTGATGCCATCGGATTCCATTGATGTAGTTGTAGTTTTTGTATTGAAATTCAAATTGGAAGTCGATGCTCCGGGCTTATTGGCACTTGAGAGTAATCCACCCACACTTGGCACCAACTTAGATGCCAAATTAAAGCTGAAACTCTTTTTGTTGCTAACCGGATTTGCGCTCACGCCACCGAGCACTCCATCTAAGCTGCCAATAAGACCCTTAGAAAGGCCTCCCAGAACACTGGATGCGACACTGGTTTTTTGAGGTGTTATTGTCGGCAAATCCATGGAATTGGGAACCTGCTCTATCTGTGATGGCTTATAGTATCTTTCCTGGTCTGCTACCAATTCTTGCCCTGATTCAGGTCTTTCCATCTGGTTTAATTCGTTAACACAGTCCAATTTTATAATATCTGAGCGGAAATTCGGGGTTAAACTTGAATCGCTATCAATAAGTCCTATTGTAGCTGTCAGAGCCGAAAGGTCGACTTTAAAACTGTCATAAAAGCTGTCGTCGAAGCTGACAGCTATACACTCGGGTGTGTGTTTCGACAGGTCAATTTCTGATATAATACTGTTTTCTTTTAACGAGTGTTCCAAAGACATATACTCATCATTATTATTGGTCGCTTTTTCTTTGCAATTGTTTTTGTTCTCAAGGTCTTTTAATGGTAATACAACTGTTTTTAAATCAGTTTTGGCTATTATATCTGAATATTCTTCACAAGTGTCAGGATTGAATTCAGATGCCATGCTTAAAAAATGTTGTGGATCATTATGTATATCACAAGATTCAGCTTTAACTACAGCTTTATCAGCTGGTGAAACTGTATCTATAGTAAGTGTTTTAGTTTCTATAGTGTCTAAGTTGATTTCCGCTATTGTATGTGTATCAATAGATATAGCTGCGTTTGGAGATGTTTCAGAAATCACTGCTGAACTGATGTCGGGAATTGGCAGTAATTCTGGTAAGTTAAATTTTTTCATATAGTCAACGTACGATAAAGATGGTGGCGATTTTTGGTTAATTGACGTTGTTCCTATTTCTAATATTTTTTCAGTTTCGGTAGCTATTGTTGATTCAGGTTGACTTATGAGGCTAATGACGTTAATTGTTGACTGGTTTTCTGCAAATGTATTTGTTGTGAACACGTTGCTCAGACTAGTATTCTTTAAAACTGGTGTAATATCATCTGTGATCTGATCACAAAGAAACTTTTTCTTATCTAGGGTCATAGAATGGTTTTGTAAGTTAACCAATTTATTTTTAGGTATAGACGATTGTGTAGGAACAGTGTGAACGTGACTTTCGGTAAATGACTTGTAAGATTCCAATGATGGTAACGAAAATTTAAATGCATTTATCGACGCATCTTGTATGGTATTGAAGCTTGAGCTGGTTGAACTTGTAGTGGTGGTGATGACAGAAATGCTATCAGTTTGAATATCACTACAAAACTTTATTGAATCCAATGTATAGGGCTGTAAATATTCAAATGGTGATGTATCCGTTTCTTTAGGTTTAATTATTGATAGAGTTTCCTCTTCCTCAGGCTCGATTACTTCACCCTTTGTTATTGCGGCTGGTGATAATGACTCATTTTCTACTTTTATTGCATTTTTGAAAGAATTCGAATAGCCCGATGCAATTGATAAAGAAGGATCCGGAGCCGACATCTTTGCTGGGCCAATTTTTAATGTATCAACTAAACACGAATATTGTTTTATTGATCTATCATCTTTCAAGTGGAGGACATTATCGTAGCTATCAGAAAATACCAAAGGTGTCAAATAACTAGATTCTAGAGAGCTATTACTTGGCATATGATCGGCATCCATTATTTCTGGTACTACCCGATTTTGAAAATGAATATCGATATTGTCCACAGAATCTAAATTCAAATCACTTTTTAAAACTGAATTAGAAGAATAATTCGACATTAAAATCGATTCAGCTTTGGATTTTGTTATTGGTAACTTCGGCAACAGTTTTGTGCGATGTATATTTTTGTCGGGAAGTGGTTGATATTCTAACGAATGACTCGGTGAATCAGAGTCCCTAGCAAAAGCTGTAGTTGTAGTCATTGTCGTATATGTTTGCGTTTTATACTGCGGTGATGGCAGACGTTTTGGCAATTTTCTAGTTGTAGTCGGAGCTGAAGAGCACTTATCCGAAGTGGTTAAAGAAGAATATCCATTGTAGTTGGATTGCAGTTGGGTGTTTGAATTAGAAACAGATAATACGGCAGTTAAATTATCATTACGCTGTACAGGTACCCTTGTTTCCCCAGACGCTATCACAGAGGCTGTTGTCATTGCCATCATAAGGGATATTTTTCGCTGCTGTTGCAGCTTATACTGCACAGTGCTTATCGGCGGCGTGTCGCTGTACGTCGAAAAATTGTCAGAGTTATTACCATAGTCCGAGTATTCTGTATATTCGAGCGGTAGCATGGAGGTGTAAGGTCGTTTTATTTGGTTAAATACATCAAAATCCTGATTGCTGGTCCCTGGCTTTTTTTCTACGTTGTTGTCATATTTAAAATTTTTTTGTTTTTGTTCTTGATGTTTTGGTTGGGGTAACATCCGCAATGGCGCCGCTGCCTCCGGTACATAAATAAAACTTCCTATTCGCTCGTCTATTAAATCGACATTTGGTCCATAGCCAGTATGGGCATTAAGGTTATAATGATCATTCTGGCAGGCGACCGTTTGCGACATCTGATATTTAAAATTTACCGAAGGTGCGGCAGGCAAGCGGATACCAATGCGACTTCTTCTTCTAGAATACGTACCTTCTGTTGGCAATTTTTCTCCACCTTGCTCTCTTTCTATTCCTTCCTGTGTGACAGGAATTTCCGGTAATATTTTAACAACTGTTGTCGAGTCATAGTTATACGGACATTCATTTATCACGCCCATATTAGCCTCCCAATAGTTTCCCATCTCCGCTACACCTGTTTCATTTTCATCAGGCATATATTCTGTATTCATATACTCTTGCGAATAATTTCGGTTGTAGTTCTCATTTTCGCCGTGAGCCCAATCCACATCCATATTAGTGTACGCTTCTTCTGGAGCAACATTCGGTATTCCATACTTATCATATTTATAATGATCCATTAGTGTGTCGTCAACATCATGATAATTATTGGGGTTAGTTGGTTGGCTGTCACTGGGCAGGGTCTCATTTACATTTATATTCTGGAAACAATCATCCCGGCCATTATGCTGTCCAAAAAAAAATTTTAAAATATATGTAATTTTAAGTATTTTCAAGGTCAACTAGTATAATCGTAACCATCACGCACCGTCATATTTTACTAAATCCTCTCTGTCTTACACCAAGGCATGTATTTAATTCTTCGCTCGCATTGAAATTGAATTTAAATTGTTTGTTATCAGACTTTTTAAAACTGATATTTCATCGTGGTATATCATGTAATCGTCTCATCCTTAACATAATTAACCTATTATATAATATAAAATACACATGTAAGTATAAATGTACATTAATTTAAATACATGTATGCATATGCACATGTAAATATTTACATATTATATGTATATGGATGTACATATGTATATACATACATATGTATTGTTATGAGTATATGTACATATGTAAATGCGTATATATTCATACATATATGTATGAATACATGTTTTTTATATGTAGTATATACATACATACATATGTATGTATAAATCCATATACATATATGTATACATACATGTATATATAATATATATATATATATATGTACATATATTATATTATATATTATATTATATATATATATTCATATAAATATACATGTGTAAATGCACTATATGTGTTAGTTTCCTCGATATTATTGGTGAATTAATGCTTAATAATTTGTATAGGCTATTCCGTTTATAAGCTTAATATACATAAATATGTATGTATGTATTTGTATTTGTATGTACAGATATATGTAATACATATAATGATAACCGCCACTGCTTCGTAAATTCCATATAAATTTTACATTTCATTAGTATTCATTTTTTTATATTTAATTTTAAAGGAACTTACAATTTAAACTAGTAAATTGTTAGTATCATGCATAAATACATATGTTCTAATGGTTGCATTTATATATTATTCTGTTATTGTGATTATATTAAATTATACTTCAATATTAATGAATTTTGTATATCACTTATTAAACGCAAAAACGTTTTACGTTCCCTTTGAGCTGATGCAAAAGGTTATTTTGTATTGTATAATTTTAACTGCGCGTCTTCAGAGAGCATGCGCCGAGAAAGATTCCAGTCACAATAAAACTTTATATTGACAATAAGTGACAGTTGCTTTGTAGTTACCAGGCTGTCACCGAGTCTGTCCAGACAAATAAACGTACATTATACATATGTAGATCAATTGAACTCATCGTTTAGGATAAAATTATAGCGTTATGTTATATTTTCCAAAAAAAAAAACGGTAATTTAATAACATGACATGACACTTGCAATGACAAACATATACCCTGTATCCTGTCCTCTTCTTAAAATATTACAAACACATTCATAATAAATAAATGTAAATAAACATATAATTTTTTCGAAATAATACCTAATTTAATTAATAAATAGATTTTAAGAAATATTAACTACGGGCTATTTATTTTTAAATTACGGAAACTTGTTTCTTATCATATCGGGTTTTTAACCGGTAGCTTCTTTTGATAGTGTGCATAAAATATCGATTTTTTATTCCGATAAAAAAACATCGTATAATATCGTATAGTCATTGTCATTGTGGTTATAACTAATATTTTTTAGGCCACCTCTACTGTCCATGTCAAAACTAATTTGAGAAAATTAAAAGCAAATCAGAGTAACTAAAAGAATAATAGGAAAATTGAAAATATATACGAAATGATTATCACAATAAAAAATTTACAGCAACAAACCTTCACAATTGAATTTAATCCCGAGAAGACGGTATGTATATATATGGTATATATATATATATATTATATATATATATATATAATGTATATTCAATACATGCCCTCTTAAAATGTACATATGAATTTGTGAAAATAACCATTTCAGGTCTTGGAACTAAAACAATTAATTTTCTGTGAACGTGGTGGTGAATACATTGTTGAAAAACAGAAACTTATATATGCTGGTAAGAAATTTATGTATTTAATTTTATTACATACAGGGGAAAAAAGCGAAAAAAAAATTCATCGATTTAAAAAGAAAAACATGAGTTCGTCAAATCCGGTCAATTCTGCATATTTTGATACATAATATTACATATATTGTGTGTACATGTGTCTTTAATTGAAAATATTTGGGTGTAAATGCACTTTTTGTAATTTATTTTAAAGGCGTTATACTGACGGATGAGAGAACAATCAGTTCTTATAAAATCGACGAGAAAAAATTTATTGTTGTAATGATTACCAGAGATATTCCTGGAAGTGGTAACCACAACACAACAGCTATTTCTAAGGAGACAACTGAAAAGTCGACATTGGTGGCACCTACTGAAAAACTAGCTGAAAACAAGTCAGAAAGTAAAGCAATTGAATCTTTAACGAAACCAGAGGTACACAATAATAAAAATGCAGTTGCGGCGGGGGGTGAAAAAAGTGTTACAAAAATTGTAGAAGCTTCATCGTCTGTTTCACTTCCAACTTCATCTCCAAGTACAGTAAACAATTTCTCAAGTAGCGAATTAGTTGATGAGCTAGCCAATGCTTCATTACAAACACGAGCCGAATCCAATTTGCTAATGGGTGAGGAATATAATCGAACGGTTGCTTCAATGGTGGAGATGGGCTATGCCCGAGATCAAGTAGAACGTGCAATGGCAGCTAGTTTTAATAATCCGGAACGTGCGGTGGAATATCTAATAACTGGAATTCCGCAAGAGGAAAATCTCTTTAATAGTGGTAATGATGACTCTTCTTCAAGGACCTTGAACGTGACTCAGCCACCGACATCTGTACGTGATTTTGTAGCCGAACCCGGATCGGGTAAGTCATAAAAATATACACTTATTAATAAATATATAAATATATATTTCTTTTAAGATCCCTTCCAATTTTTACGTAGTCAACCACAGTTTTTACAAATGCGATCGCTAATATATCAAAATCCCCATCTACTCCACGCTGTCTTACAACAGGTAAATTATAAATTCTGAATTTAAACAAGTAAGAAAGCTATAGTCGAGTATGATCAACTATATAATACTTGGTGCCCATAGTACATATATATGGAGACGCCTCTCAAATTTTGGTATTTGAAATGTATATAACTTCCATGTTCATTATCCGATCTGTACCATATTCCAGATAAACATATTCTAACTTTGTACCAAATTTCAGCCATGTAGCTTGTCTGGGTGTGGGTGCTGTGGTGTGTTCAAAATGGTTTTCATCGATTTGTGGAGGCGTAGCAAAAATAAAAAAAAAATTGATCTGCCTGCAACTAACTAATACAAGCACTTAGCAAAAAAATGAAGTCTCTAGCTCTTATAGTCTCCGAGATCTGTGTGTTCATACGGACGTACAGACGGACATGCTCCAATCGACTCGGCTAGTGATCCTGAGTCAGAATATATATACTTTAGGAGGTCGGCCATAATAGTTTTTATAGTAGTTATAGTTTGATCAATAAGTATTAATACGATATTATTTTATTCTACGAAAGACAACACATTTTAGGTAGATTGCTAAAAACAACTACAAAAATAAATAACATTATACAAGTATTGCATCCACTAAGGAAGTAATATATAGAGGCATCAAAAGCGGAGTAGCAACTTTGGACATTTAAGAGATTGCATGCCAGAGACTAAAGGTACACTTAAGCATAAAGCCAAAGGCTAGGCAGAAAGAGCATATTGCAGAAAAATCTTTACTGTCAATTTTACAACGCCTGCGTATGCCTAGTCCTTGCCGATTACACAATGATTTTTTATATGTATGCAGCTATGGTTAGCTCGCACAAAGTATGATTTTTCAGCTTTCTCAGTGTTTTATAACTCGACGCAAACTGGTCTCTCAGTTTTAAAGTTATCTGACTGGAATTTGGTATACCTACTCTCTGTGAGTATAAGCAGTTAATAGGTTGGAACTGCCATGACACGGATGATCATATCAAGTATCTGTCATAGCAAAATTGGGGTTTTGTTTGAAAAGGTTTATTTTAAGATTGCAAGGGTATTGACATCTTCAGCACGTCAAATATAATTTTTCATTTTTGTTTTCTTTTAAGATTGGACAAACAAATCCAGCACTTTTGCAACTTATTTCGGAGAATCAAGATGCGTTTCTCAATATGCTTAATCAGCCCCTCGAGGGCGAATTGGACGACAATGTTCAACGAACTAACTTGAATGCAAGACGAACTGAAAGTTCAGCTTCTACACCAGTCGCTCTTGAAGGATTAAGAGAAGGACAACATGAGAGATCGGCTGCTGGTGCGGAGCATGAGCTTCAAACTATTCCTATTACAGGCCAAGAAAATGTTAATACAATCGCTACAGAAAGAAGCGCATCACATCAGCAGGAACAGCAACCAGAGCCCTTGGCTACCATTCGACTCACAGCTCAAGATCAGGACGCAATTGAACGAGTATGTCTAATATATAATAATTTTGGTCTGACCTTTGTACTACAGAAAATGGAGTGCCAGACCACATAAATGATATTTATTGATATTGATATGTCACACAGTTGCTATAACGATACTAATTCGTGAAAAGCGTGCTTTCATTACATGTTTTAATTTTGTCATTGTATAAATAACTTTTCTTATTAAATATTTATTTTTGCCTAGTTAGCCTTCAATATTTTAAGTTTCCCAACGCTTTAGGTCGGTCAAAAAAGATTTTATTTTAAAATCTTCGGTGTTCCGAAGATAACTCGTCTTACATATTAAATTATTTTAATATATTTTAATATTATTTATAGCTCAAGGCCCTTGGATTTCCCGAAGCACTCGCTCTCCAAGCCTATTTTGCATGTGAAAAGAATGAAGAATTAGCTGCAAACTTCTTGATATCATCAAATTTCGATGATTAAGACAGTCAAATGATACCTAAATGTTGCACATATGTATATCGACAAAAAATTCGTTACAAATAAATAAGACGCGGTTGATTATTAAACTGAAAATACAAAATTTATTTAAGTCCTGTGTAACCGTAACCACATAAAAATTTCTTGTTAGGCCTAGTCCTGCCAGCCTTTGTTATTTGCCCTTGATTATAAAATGACTTATTTAATGTAATATCAAGATTATATTTTTTCTGGAAATTGCATTCTTTGAAATCAATTGGTGTTTCAAATATTAAAAGATTCAACTTTCAATCTCTTTGAATTGTAAAACGTCACAAATCTACGTTTGCTAAGAAATTCAGAAAGCTAAGAAACTTACAGGATTTGAGTATCGTGAAGAATTATATATTTATGCCAAATTTGGTTCAAATTGGACTACTATATCATACAGAAACGATTGGTCAAAATTCGATTTGTTTTAACATGATCGACAAATGCTGTGTATTTTACATTAGGAAGTAGACAAATGGTCTATTTCGACATTTGAAGACAGCAATAAGCAAGCAATCTCCTATCTTAAAATTAAATAGATCAAGTTGTGTGTGAGGTATTCAGGAAATCAATGCCTTTATGTGTGGAACATTACATTATTCAAATGGCCGCCTCGGCTGGTGGCGTGGATTAGAGATGTTCAGTTTTAAATGACTCTGTCGCAAAAATCAGGCGAAATCTCGTTAATGGCTCGACTAAAATTGGATTTTAGGGCATCGGTTGTCTGAGCATATCCTGCGTATTACCACTACTCCTCAAAAAAAATCTAGCGGGGTTAAGTCACATGATCTTGGCGGCCAGTTGACATCGCCTTTGCGTGAGATAATCATGTCCATAAATCACTCGTGCACAATATCGATGATTTCGGGTGCTGTGTGGCACGTTACGCGCTTAGAACAGTTATTTTCATAAAAAAAGTTTAGTTATTCGCTGTTGTTGTTGGACTCGATAGCTCTACATAGTAATTTGGCACCAAATAATTAAGTCTTATTTTGCACTTGTAGCTGCAGCCAATAACCGCAATAACCTGTAAAGCTTTAGAATTTCCTATTGGAAGACTCTATACATCACTCTTTGCCCAACTTGAAAGCGACAACGATGAAAGATATTGTGTATTCCACTAATAACAGAGTAAAGACGAGTAAGATCGATTTACTCACACGTATTAAGTTTAGTATTACCTAAAATAAATCGATATATGTATCTGACATTTCTGTAATTCAATAAATAATGTTACGTTAAGAAAAGGAGGAAGTTGGTCGATTACAGGAAGAAAAGAAAAAGAGGAGGTTGTTGAATGACAAGCAAGAAAAAAGGAGGCAAAATTGTTTGCTCTGCGGCGCGAAAAAAAAAATAAATAAAAACATTCGGATGTCAACCGACCGCAGCCGTGTAAAAAGTAACAGTGGCAACAACAACGGCCAGATGTTGTAATGAATCGACTCTTCACTCACAGCCAACTATCGATTGCCGGCTAGCTATCGGCGATACCCAAGGATGAGTAAAAACTCGATATTTGGCGGGTCGGTTAACAAAATATTTATGTTATGGATTCATACTTGGACTTGTTTCTCGCAATACCTAATCGGATAATACACTGGCAAGGACTAGACGATGTTTTGCCATCTTTCGACGCCCACTCAACCATTTGTCGGCTTGATATTTTATACTGACATCCAGACCACTAAGCATATAATATATAGAGGCCCGAAATAACGAAATGAAGCTATACCACTAAGCATATAATATATAGAGGCACCAAACAGCGAAATGAAGCTATACTGATGCTTTAGCAACTTCAGGTCCCATACTATTCGGCAAAAAACCGAACGCTTGTCGGAGAGTACACAAGAGCGTAACGAAAAATAGTTCTCATTGTCGATTTGACACAGCGGCTGCGTAAGCACAGTCTGTTTCGATCGCACAATAATTTTTTTTTATGTGTGCGTGCGTGTACATATACATGAGGTTATGTGTTGGTGGGTGCAGACATTGTAACAACCCCGAAAATTTGATTTTTTAACTCTTCACTTCGCTTGCTTTTATGTGTAGAGACAAAAGAATAAGCATCAGCAAGAGCTGCTCATGTTCTGAACATGACCTACACTAATGCGTCGTTGCCAATTTGCACTTGACTCACTTCACTAACTTATTGATTTCATGTCCCTATTTTTTATTTTTGGGTTTAAGATATTGAATATATTGATATCTATTTTAATCTACTATTATAAACATTTTTTCTATTTTTAGTATTAATAAAATTATAAGTTATGCAAATATATTCAGATATTTTTATTTGGTAATGTTACAAATAAAAAAAAACTTTTTGTTTTGATGATGGGCGTACGCGCATATTTTCAATTTTTATACTATTAAACCTGTGATAAAAAAGCAGGCCGCCGCTCGATTTAGTTCCCGATTCGAACAAAAAGTTTTTTTTATTTAAACCCAAACCCAAAAAATAAACCCAAAAAAATAAAAAATAGGGACCTGAAATCAATAAGTTAGTGAAGTGAGTCAAGTGCAAATTGGCAACGACGCATTAGTGTAGTTCATGTTCAGAACATGAGCAGCTCTTGCTGATGCTTATTCTTGTATCTCTACACATAAAAGCAAGTGAAGTGAAGAGTTAAAAAATCAAATTTTCGGGGTTGTTACAATGTCTGCACCCACCAACACATAACCTCATGTATATGTACACGCACGCACACATAAAAAAAAATTATTGTGCGATCGAAACAGACTGTGCTTACGCAGCCGCTGTCAAATCGACAATGAGAACTATTTTTCGTTACGCTCTTGTGTACTCTCCGACAAGCGTTCGGTTTTTTGCCGAATAGTATGTGACCTGAAGTTGCTAAAGCATCAGTATAGCTTCATTTCGCTGTTTGGTGCCTCTATATATTATATGCTTAGTGTCTAGACTTTACCCATTTTCACCGTCCACTCATCTTACCATAAATGACAATTTTTTTTTTTTTTTTAAGCTTAGGTTTATATATTGGATCTTGTCTTTATGAGTCTAACAATAAGGTTGCAAATCTTAAAATAATACATTATCTACCAGTTTAATTTAACTGAATAGAGGCTGCATGGTCCTAATAATTAGCGCTGGATTGGAAGGTCGTTGCGGCGTAGACGAGAACTGCTGGAAACTCACGCGAGCGCTCTCGTGAGATGATTTGGATGTACTGATAGCCTGTTGTAGTACTTTGTTATGATTTGTGCTATCTTATCTCTGACGAGTGGTATGTGAACGTCCCTATGAATGAACATACCACTGTGCCCGGAGATGGTTCTGAGAATTTTTGATTGAATTCTTTGTATTATATCCACACTGTTGTTACTGACATCCCCCACAATGAGAGCCGTACATACAGATTGGTTTCAAGACGGTGGGGCGAGCCGGTATTCATAAGCCAGTGAAGGCTGTTGGCTTTAAGCTTTAAATGAGTTCTTTTGGCTTCAATGTGGCTGCGCCAAGTAAGACGTCTATAGAGGTGTACTCCAAGATATGTTACTTCGTTTACTATTGGAACCACTGTGTTGTTTAGAGTAAGTGGAGGGTTGTCTTGCTTGTTAAGTGTGAACGTTACGTGTTTGCATTTTTGTTCGTTAACTTTGATTTGCCAGTCGGATAGCCATTTCTTCACTGCCACCAGGTGTTTAGCAAGTTGCACATTTGCTTGCTTGGGGCATCTCGAGCGGCTTAGGATCGCTGTGTCATCAGCAATAGTGGATGTGGTTAGTTCTCTGCTCATTGCGATGTGCGCAGTGTAGATAAGGTAAACTCCGGCTCTAATGATGTAGTCATCGGACATGGCAGCATTACATCTTACTGAGAATTTCCTGTTGTAAAGGTATGACTTCAAAAGTTTGTAAGTGTTGGTTGGGAGCATTTCTGTAATTTTGTGCATTAAACCTTCTAACCATACTCTATCGAAAGCTTGTGAAACGTTCAGAAATATCGCAGTGCAGTATTCCCTTTGTTCGGATTTCGGATGTTATGCGGTTGACTTGCTCAATGGTTCCATGTTTTTCTCGAAAACCGAATTGATGAGTCGAGATTTTGTTGTGTGTTCTGAGATATGGGGTAATATGTACCAAGAAGCATTTTTCGAAAAGTTTTGATAGACACGTTAGTAAACTAATTGGTCTATTTGATGATGCAATCGTGTTGACTTTGCCAGGTTTTGGTATCTTTATGATGATCGATTTTTTTCATCTCTCTGGGAAGTGTCCATGTATCGTTATTGCATTGAAGATTTGGCAAATAGCTCGAACGGCACAGAAGGGAAGTTCAATAATCATTTTTGGTGATATTAGGTCGCATCCTGGAGATTTGCTTGAGTTGAGTTGCTTCACATGTAGATGTGTCGGCATCTGATGTTGCTGGCAGTGAGATCCCGTTTGATGCTGTATTGGGCTGAAATACATTTTGAAGATGTTCTGCAAAACTGTCGGCTCTTTCTCCGTCACTGCGCGCCCAGTTTCCTGTGGATGTACTTATTGGCATTGCAGATTCGGTTGAAGCGCAGGGTGATGCGTGGGCTTTCCAATGTGGGAACTTGGAGCTCATTGGGGATAACTGCTCTATGTAATGTTTTAGCGACCTTACTTCTTCATGATGTAATCCAGCTGAGTGCCTACCTGTAGCATCTTTTAACCGTTGTTTTGTAGATGGTGATCTGTTGGATTGCCATTCTCGCCGTTAGCGTCGCTTTGCGAGAACAAGCTGCTCTATTTTAACATTTGTGTATCTATGATTGCACGATGTTTTTTGCGTTTGTGGAGTTGACATGCGAGCTGCTGCGACTAAGACGGATTCAAGAGTGTTTATGGATAAGGAGTTGGCGCTTATAAGATTGCGTGGAATGTTTTTTGTGACTGCAAAGTCTATCAAGTCTGGCAGTTTTCTGGGATCTGTTGGCCAATATGTAGGTGTCCCAGGTGACACACAGTCTAGCTTGTTGCTTGCTTTTAATATTGCATTGTACAAAGGCCTTCCCTTTGGAGTCACAAAGCTATTCGGATATTGTAAACCGAGGAGGACCGTATACTGCGGCAAGTGTTAAAGCACTAAGCTTGCATGTACTTAGTGGCGAATCTATTGTGGGAGCAGTGCTTGATGCGGTTTCTAATGAGAATCGCAGTGCCTCCATGTGATTTCCCGTCTGGGTGATTCGTGTTGTAGAATAAGTAGCCTCGAATTTGGAAATTATATTCTGCGAGTAGCATTACATCGATATGGTTATTAGTAAGGAATTGAGTTAACTCAAGTTTTGTGCTGTCCCACGCCGTTGGTGTTCCACAGTGGTATACGGAGTGGAGCCATTGATTACTTAGTCTGTTTTTGAGTAACAAGCAGCTCAATCAAAACGTTCTGGTTTCGCATAAGATCTTGTATAGTTGTCCGCATGAATGACATGAAATCCATCATACTTTGTTGAAGATTACATATCATTGTTTCAATTTTATTCGTAGACTGTTCTCCTGGTTGATAAGGGGCAACTGATGATGACCTAGTGTGGCCATATTCCCTACATACACTTCACCGGATCATTTCTTTTGTGCGGCTCTTCTACAGTTATTCTGCGGTGTAGTAGGAACTGGAGAGTAAAAATTGGATAAACTTCATTTTCTTCATAGGCTTGGTTTTGGTTTAGCGTTCAAGTTCTACCTTGAAAAGAGGTTGAGGCTTTCTTTCTCTATTCAAAATGTTTGTCGGGAGCAGCGTCAGAATGCAAATTGTAGTTAAGGCTGTGCATTGGCGTCTGTCGGCAACGGTGCTCTCATCTGGCGCGGCGCTGCTCTCAACTGGCGCAGCGCTGCTCTCATCAAGCGCAGCTCTGCGCTCTCTTTTGGAGCAGCTGCTAGGCACCCACGCTTGCCGTCGGCTCTCGCCAATTTTAGTGTCGTTTCGCTAATCCAACTAAGCGTGTGATTGCGATCTTTGGCTTGTAACGCGTCCGATGCAGTCAAATCTTTGAAAACATTTATGCTTGTGACTCGTCGGTCACAGCAATAAAGAACCATATTGTAAATTAAATTATTTGTGTTATTTTTATTGCGAGAGGTCCCGGGTTCATATCCCGGTTGAGCCCCCAC
>JBAMBR010003517.1:0-21190 GCA_037044475.1 Zaprionus obscuricornis | reverse complement strand
CACAGCAACGAGATTGCAGTTTCGGTTGACCGTTTGAAGCCGACTATCCTTTTAAAGATGCCTACTCTTAGTCACCAGCCAGCCACGGACCTACCAAAACAAGCGTGAAGTCCAATCCAAAGAATCGTGACGTCATCACTAGAGGTGTAGTACTGTGGCAGCTCTATTAGCTCCACCTAGCGGGCATGATTAACACAATCCACGGCTGATGCTCACAACCCTTTTGATCGGTGCTTATTACTAATCGATAATTCATCTAACACAACAATGTAAAAGAAGACGCTTTAGCCGGTGCTAAGCTGTTATAAAGTTCCTGGTAGTATTAATTGAATTGCGACGTTAAATTATTGAAAACTGGTAAAAACTGATTACCAAAAGTGGTGCTGCTTCTAGCAACACCTAAACGTCAATTATCGATAGTTCTCCTTTACTGGTAAACCCTTGCCAGGCCCACGAAACATCACCTCTTCAAACAGACAATCACCACCAATCCAACCCATTGCTAACGGCATTAAACCTGAACTAATGGATGTGGATTCCAGCGTCCAAACGAAATTTGTCAACTACAAAAACAGACCAGGGCTCAAAACTGGAAAAAGACCCTCCGGTCCTATACCAGATAGACACTGGATCCAACAGATATTACATCAAACCCAAATTTTTAAAAGCCCCTTTTCCAAATCAAAAACCTTTTTATGTCGTCTCGATAGGAGGTAACACACTTGTAACACGCCACAACTTGTTCAACATAACAGATGTTAATGTGAAATTTTTCATATTAAAACATCTAGAAACCGTTGATGCTATTTTAGGTAACGACGTCCTAATGGAATTAGGAGCAGAAATAAATCCTAGTAAAAACATATTGATAGTTAGGAGTATTATAAAAATCCCAATAAAAGAACAAATCTTTGCAGCAGTAAATACAATAGTCCCAAGAACAACCCACCTGCTTTGGTGACATAAACAAAGATAAAAACAAGTAAGAAAGTTATAGTCGAATGTGCTCGACTATATAATACTCGGTGCCCAAAGTTATATTACATACTTATTTTGCTCGTGCTGCGCACTCGTCAATTTTAAGTTAATATATAAAAAAAAATTTAAAAAAAAAATTTAAAAAAAAAATCGTCTCGGGAATCGAACCGCGGACCTCATGCACGTGAGTTCAACCCTCTAACCACTGAGCCACGCTCTTCACAAGTGTGATAAACACTGAGTAAATGTTGCCGTCTTATGGGGTGAGAACAGCAAGCAAGCGTACGCTATAGAGACGCCTCTCAAATTTTGATATTTTAAATGTGTATAACTTCCATGTTTATTATCCGATCTGTACCAAATATGTACACAACGTTCAGATAAACATATTCTAACTTTGTACCAAAATTCAGTGCTGTAGCTTGTTTGGGTTTGCTTAAAATCGTTTTTTTCGATTTGTGGAGGCGGAGGGGGGCGTGGCAAAAATCCAAAATAAACTTGATCTGCCTGCAAACACTACAAACACTATGCAAAAATGAAGTCTCTATCTCTTATAGTCTCCGAGATCTGTGTGTTCATACGGACGTACAGACGGACAGACGGACATGCTCCAATCGACTCGGCTATTGATCCTGAGTCAGAATATATATACTTTATGGGGTCGGCCACGCCTCCTTATGGGTGTTACATACATTTGCTCTTGTCACTAACCCAATATACTCTTGGTTCCCATAGGGCACGGAGTATAATTAGCCACAGCATTTTCTTATAATAAAAATTATCACATGAGAGAATTGCAGTTTATCGGAATGTCCGCCTTCTTCTGAGTACTTCTAATATCGAGAAGCGAAGTTGTGCTGCTTTGGAAATTTTGAGTATAAAAACTCGACCGCATGGCTCGATGCAATAAGTCCGTCATCTGCCTCACGCCACCTGATCTATTCGAAAATCAAGGTGTTAGTGAAGCTACGTCAACATACTGAGTAAGTATGGCATACTGAGGTTGGCAAATACCCTGAATCCATTTACGATTTTCTTTGCTAGTTAAAGTTGTTTAAAGTATATTATCTATTGCCCCAGGCAAAAACAAACATCTGCAGCAACTTGCTCAACTGCATACCTAATTGCTGCCGAATTATAATACGCGCACTTGCTGTTCTCACCCCACACACGGCAACATTTACTCAGTGTTTCTCACAATTGTAAAGAGTGTGGCTCAGTGGTTAGAGGGTTGAACTCGCGTGCATGAGGTCCGCGGTTCGATTCTCGAGGCGATTTTTTTCTTTTAAATTGTTTTTTTAAATTAACTTAAAATTGGCGAGTGCGCAGCACGAGCTAAATAAATATATAATATAACTTTGGGCACCGAGTATTATATAGTCGAGCATACTCGACTATAACTTTCTTACTTGTTATTTATGCCTTTTGGCCTTAATAATGCTACGCAGACTATGGATAACATTTTCCATGGCATTGATTATGTATATTGCTATATCGACGATATTTTATAATTGTCCTCTACACTCGCAGAACACGAATAACACCTTCGCATCGTCTTGCAGATTCTACGAGATCATGGCCATCAACTTAAGTAAATGTCAACTAGCGCAAACAGAAGTCCAGTTCCTCAGCTCCATTATCAATGAACACGGAATCAGATCACCCACAAGTCGCATTAACGCCATTTAAAATTACAAACGCCCAGCTAATATTAATCATTTGGGTGGATTTCTTGGCGTCATAAACTATTATCGGTGATGTCTTCACCATTCCTCGCACATTCAAGCACATTTTTCAGAACTACTGAGAAATGTTAGAAAGAATGATCAGCGCCCCATCGAATGGACTGCAGAACGTGTGACTGTATTTGAAGCCTGTAAACTAAGCATTGCCGAGGCTGCACTTCTAGCTCACCCATCTCCAAACGCAAAACTATGCGACACATCCGAGCTGGCCATTGGATCAGCATTGGAAGAATTCGTTGACGGTTCTTTCGGCCACTTGGATTTTTTTCCAAAAAGTTAACCGATACAAAGAAAAGCTACAGCACATATGACAGAGAACTTCTAGCTGTCTATGCATCCATAAAATACTTCGAAGGAAGGATTTTTTGTATAAAAACCGACCATAAACACTTGTTTACGCTTTTAAATAACGGCCAGAAAAAGCATCTCTACGTCAACTCTCTCATTTAACCTACATTTCACAGTTCACCACTGAGATTATCCACGTCAAAGGCCCTGACAATGTAGTGGTGGACGCTTTTTCAAGACTTTGCACGATCGGGATGCCAGTTGTTGCAAAACTCCACGATATCGAGAAAGCTCAATCGGTGGAATCAGAATTAATCGAGCTGCTTAACATTTTT
This sequence comes from Zaprionus obscuricornis, assembly GCA_037044475.1. NCBI lineage: Eukaryota > Metazoa > Arthropoda > Insecta > Diptera > Drosophilidae > Zaprionus > Zaprionus obscuricornis. Next base: position 17,844 of record JBAMBR010003517.1, on the reverse strand, counting down.
GAAGCTACAAGCAGTCCGCTATGATGACAATGTCGTACTCCAATGTGATGTATCAACAGGATAGGTCCGGCCGTATGTACCAAGCTCTTTGCGCAACCAAATATTTTCTTTTTTCCACAGCTTGTGTCACCCAAGTGGAAGATCAACCCTTCGACAAATTCGCCAAAAGTTTGTCTGGCCGTCCATAAATAAAGATATTATTAATTGGTGCAGGAACTGTATCCTATGCCAACGCTCAATGATTAACAAACACAATCATCTGACTCCCGAGAAGATTCCTGTTCCCAATGGCAGATTTGACCACGTTCATCTGGACATCTTGGTCATGCCCTTACACTAAAACTATCGGTATTGCCTCACTATGATAGACAGATTCACTCGGTGGCCAGAAGCGATCCCTCTCACAAACATATCTGCCGACATAGCGGTCTTGGCTTTCTGGTCCCAATAGGTGACATGGTTTGGAACACCCAAAAGTATCACAACGTACCAAGGCACACAATTTGAATCCGCCTTGTTCAAGTCATTGGCTCGTTTAGTTGGCAGTGAACACATTCACACAACTGCTTATCATTCACAATCAAATGGCTTGGTCGAGAGTTGGCATAGAACGATTAAAGCAGCCATGATGTGCCATTCTAACACACCCGTCGTTTTGCTTGTACTTCGCACTTGTATTAAAGAAGATCTACAAGCCTCAACTGCAGAAATGATGTATGGTACACAATTACGCCTACCCAACGAATTTTTTGAGATCTTGACTCAAATTCAAATCTCTCATCATTTATTCGGCCCTTCCGAGAGCACATGCAGTTAGTCAGACCAACGCTCACTACACATCACACAAACCAAAGAATGTTCCGGATTAAAGGGATTGACACCTGCTCACACGTTTTGAAGAAACCCGTGGAAGAACCCTACACAGCAACGAGATTGCAGTTTCGGTTGACCGTTTGAAGCCGACTATCCTTTTAAAGATGCCTACTCTTAGTCACCAGCCAGCCACGGACCTACCAAAACAAGCGTGAAGTCCAATCCAAAGAATCGTGACGTCATCACTAGAGGTGTAGTACTGTGGCAGCTCTATTAGCTCCACCTAGCGGGCATGATTAACACAATCCACGGCTGATGCTCACAACCCTTTTGATCGGTGCTTATTACTAATCGATAATTCATCTAACACAACAATGTAAAAGAAGACGCTTTAGCCGGTGCTAAGCTGTTATAAAGTTCCTGGTAGTATTAATTGAATTGCGACGTTAAATTATTGAAAACTGGTAAAAACTGATTACCAAAAGTGGTGCTGCTTCTAGCAACACCTAAACGTCAATTATCGATAGTTCTCCTTTACTGGTAAACCCTTGCCAGGCCCACGAAACATCACCTCTTCAAACAGACAATCACCACCAATCCAACCCATTGCTAACGGCATTAAACCTGAACTAATGGATGTGGATTCCAGCGTCCAAACGAAATTTGTCAACTACAAAAACAGACCAGGGCTCAAAACTGGAAAAAGACCCTCCGGTCCTATACCAGATAGACACTGGATCCAACAGATATTACATCAAACCCAAATTTTTAAAAGCCCCTTTTCCAAATCAAAAACCTTTTTATGTCGTCTCGATAGGAGGTAACACACTTGTAACACGCCACAACTTGTTCAACATAACAGATGTTAATGTGAAATTTTTCATATTAAAACATCTAGAAACCGTTGATGCTATTTTAGGTAACGACGTCCTAATGGAATTAGGAGCAGAAATAAATCCTAGTAAAAACATATTGATAGTTAGGAGTATTATAAAAATCCCAATAAAAGAACAAATCTTTGCAGCAGTAAATACAATAGTCCCAAGAACAACCCACCTGCTTTGGTGACATAAACAAAGATAAAAACAAGTAAGAAAGTTATAGTCGAATGTGCTCGACTATATAATACTCGGTGCCCAAAGTTATATTACATACTTATTTTGCTCGTGCTGCGCACTCGTCAATTTTAAGTTAATATATAAAAAAAAATTTAAAAAAAAATTAAAAAAAAAAAAATCGTCTCGGGAATCGAACCGCGGACCTCATGCACGTGAGTTCAACCCTCTAACCACTGAGCCACGCTCTTCACAAGTGTGATAAACACTGAGTAAATGTTGCCGTCTTATGGGGTGAGAACAGCAAGCAAGCGTACGCTATAGAGACGCCTCTCAAATTTTGATATTTTAAATGTGTATAACTTCCATGTTTATTATCCGATCTGTACCAAATATGTACACAACGTTCAGATAAACATATTCTAACTTTGTACCAAAATTCAGTGCTGTAGCTTGTTTGGGTTTGCTTAAAATCGTTTTTTTCGATTTGTGGAGGCGGAGGGGGGCGTGGCAAAAATCCAAAATAAACTTGATCTGCCTGCAAACACTACAAACACTATGCAAAAATGAAGTCTCTATCTCTTATAGTCTCCGAGATCTGTGTGTTCATACGGACGTACAGACGGACAGACGGACATGCTCCAATCGACTCGGCTATTGATCCTGAGTCAGAATATATATACTTTATGGGGTCGGCCACGCCTCCTTATGGGTGTTACATACATTTGCTCTTGTCACTAACCCAATATACTCTTGGTTCCCATAGGGCACGGAGTATAATTAGCCACAGCATTTTCTTATAATAAAAATTATCACATGAGAGAATTGCAGTTTATCGGAATGTCCGCCTTCTTCTGAGTACTTCTAATATCGAGAAGCGAAGTTGTGCTGCTTTGGAAATTTTGAGTATAAAAACTCGACCGCATGGCTCGATGCAATAAGTCCGTCATCTGCCTCACGCCACCTGATCTATTCGAAAATCAAGGTGTTAGTGAAGCTACGTCAACATACTGAGTAAGTATGGCATACTGAGGTTGGCAAATACCCTGAATCCATTTACGATTTTCTTTGCTAGTTAAAGTTGTTTAAAGTATATTATCTATTGCCCCAGGCAAAAACAAACATCTGCAGCAACTTGCTCAACTGCATACCTAATTGCTGCCGAATTATAATACGCGCACTTGAGGGTATGTAGAAGCAAAATCATGTGAATATCAAAAAAGTAAACAAATTTTTTTCCTTTCTGAAGTCCAATTTTATATTTAAAATGCGGTTTGGATCACTTTTACTTAACGATTCACCAATTTATTAATCGGCAAGGGAAGGCTTAATTGCCCCACTGTCGCTCAGTCTGCTTCAATGAAAGCTCGAACACAAATTTTTGGAAATTTGTGCACTGTGGGATTGTCCGTTTTTTGTGTGGTGGTTCAAAAGTAACTCTGCAGTGTAGGAGGCTAACTATTTTGTAAATATCTTTGTTATTTTCTTGAGGTTTTAATTCAATTGAGAAGAGTGGGAGGGGCTTCTTTGTATCGTATCGTTAAATATTATGTATTATATATTTAGAACTGCATGCCAAAGGTCAGCGAGTTCGTTTATAATATCATTCTTATCTGTTGCTCCTAGAACGTTGATCATTGCTGTTTCTGTATGGGATGTTGGTGTTGCATCAGTAGAGCGTGGGAGAGCAGAGAGCATAGCCGATGGTGTTTCAGTTTGAGTTGTTGGTGTTGCATCAGTAGAGCGTGTTCGCTCCACTTTAGTCGGTCATCAGAGAGAGAGAGCGACCGTTTGATTTGTGTTGACGGTGTTGTTAGCATTTGTCGTGAGCAAAAGAGCGGGAGAGCAAGAGCGTGCTCTCTATGTTTGAACTGAGAGAGATTTTGGTGGACAGCTGTCGAAGCTTGATTTTATTGTGAAGTATGCGTTGTTTATGTTGGTGCGAGGACGCACAGGCTTTATACTCGCTTATTTTGCTTATTTAAACCAAAAATATGTTGGTGTTAATAAGAGTCTTTTCGCTGGGTTGTTGGAGCTTTTTTATTTTTATACTCGGTGCCCTATGGGAACCAAGAGTATATTGGGTTAGTGACAAGAGCAAATGTATGTAACACCCATAAGGAGGCGTGGCCGACCCCATAAAGTATATATATTCTGACTCAGGATCAACAGCCGAGTCGATTGGAGCATGTCCGTCTGTCCGTCTGTACATCCGTATGAACACACAGATCTCGGAGACTATAAGAGATAGAGACTTCATTTTTTTTGCATAGTGTTTGTAGTGTTTGCAGGCAGATCAAGTTTATTTGGATTTTTGCCACGCCCCCCTCCGCCTCCACAAATCGAAAAAAACGATTTTAAGCAAACCCAGACAAGCTACAGCACTGAATTGTTGATACAAAGTTAGAACATGTTTATCTCAACGTTGTGTAAAAATTTGGTACAGATCGGATAATAAACATGGAAGTTATACACATTTCAAATTTCAAAAGATGAGAGGCGTACGCTTGCTTGCTGTTCTCACCCCATAAGACGGCAACATTTACTCAGTGTTTCTCACACTTGTGAAGAGCGTGGCTCAGTGGTTAGAGGGTTGAACTCGTGTGTATGAGGTCCGCGGTTCGATTCCCGAGACGATTTTTTTTTTAATTTTTTTTTTTATTTTTTTTTTTTAAATTTTTTTTTTATATTAACTTAAAATTGGCGAGTGCGCAGCACGAGCAAAATAAATATATAATATAACTTTGGGCACCGAGTATTATATAGTCGAGCACACTCGACTATAACTTTCTTACTTGTTTTATATATATTTTATTTCATTTGCTGGATCTTCTCTGTTAAGAGACTAACAACAAGTTTTAAAATCTTAAGCTAATACACTTTAGTTACCCATTAATGGACAACTTTTATTCTACTAGGTCTCTGGTGTCATCGGGCTGATAAGTCATTTCTTCTAAGACAGGTTTGGCCGCAGGCATGGGAAAGGCATCTGGCCAGTTGATTTGGGTGTGTCGATAATTTTTGCTTATACTCGTGTTGCTTTTGGCAATTTCGCTTTTAACGAGAGGTAAGTTCAGATCACTGTGGATGCCTTCATTTCGAATGTACCATGGAGCTCTGGTTATCGTTCTAAGGACTTTAGACTGTGCTCTTTGGATAACGTCTATGTTGCTACTGCTTGCATTGCCCCATAGCTTTCCATACAGGCTTTATAATAAAATTGTAGAGCAGGACTTTATATTTCAGAAGTAGTGGGGAACGTTTGTTGATTAGCCAGTGCAATCCTCTTGACTTAAGTTTTATATGCTCCCGTTTCATTTCAATATGTTTCCTCCGGGTTAGTCGATGTCCAGATGTACTCCGAGATATGTGACCTCATTTACAGAAGGAACTATGATATTATTTAGTGTTGGTGCAGGGCAGAAAAGTATTCACGGTGTTCATTCGTACTGCCTGAATTTCCGAGGTGATGCGGTCTATGGTACCAGCGTTTTGACTTTTCCAGGTTTCGGAATCATTATTATAATGGATTTTTTCCATTGTTGAGGAAAGTGACCAAACTTTGTTATTGCGTTGAATAGTTTCCTGATGTAGTCAACAGCACATACTGGGAGTTCCATAATCATTTTTGGCGTAATGAGATCGTAGCCCGGGACTTATTTGGCTTGAGATGCTCTTTAATAGTCGTAGATATTTCGTTTGTACGAAATATATATGTATATTGGCTCTACAATTTGTAGTTCTGGAAGACTGAACTGACAAGCTACTTGATTTGGAGTAAAAACATTAAGTAGGTGGCTAGCGAATACGTTTGCTTTTTCTTCCTCGCTGCGTGCCCATCCATCTGGTTTTTTCAGGGGCAAATCAGCTTCAATTGGAGGCCTTAAGTTGGGATGCGCATTCCATAGTGGATGCTTGCTGTTTGCCAGGGAGAGTTGTAGCATTGCTGGCCATTCACGACGGAGGCGCCGTTTTTCTTGAACTAAGTTTTCTATGTAGGCATTAGTGACGGTGTTAGAAAATGTTGCCGCAGTTGTTGGAGTTGTAATTTTGGTTGCTGAGGTTATTAAATCTTCTAGGTTCAGAACTGTGCTTCAATGTCCGCACTACAGTTGATCGCCGGGTTCAGGTCTATATGAGAGCTTATGTATTTTTTATACTCGGTGCCCATATGGGTACCAAGAGTATATTGGGTTAGTGACAGCAGCAAATGTATGTAGCACCCATAAGGAGGCATGGCCGACCCCATAAAGTATATATATTCTGTCTCAGGATCAACAGCCGAGTCGATTGGAGCATGTCCGTCTGTCCGTCTGTACATCCGTATGAACACACAGATCTCGGAGACTATAAGAGCTAGAGACTTAATTTTTTTTGCAAAGTGCTTGTAGAGTTTGCAGCCAGATCAAGTTTATTTTGGATTTTTGCCACGCCCCCCTCCGCCTCCACAAATCGATAAAAACGATTTTAAGCACACCCATCCAAGCTACAGGACTGAATTTTGGTACAAAGATGTTTATCTGGACGTTGTGTAAAAATTGATACAGATCGGATAATACACATGGAAGTTATACATATTTCAAATTCCAAAAGTTGAGAGGCGTCTCTATAGCGTACGCTTGCTTGCTGTTCTCACCCCACACACGGCAACATTTACTCAGTGTTTCTCACAATTGTAAAGAGTGTGGCTCAGTGGTTAGAGGGTTGAACTCGCGTGCATGAGGTCCACGGTTCGATTCTCCAGGCAATTTTTTTTTATTTTTTTTTTTTAAATTTCTTTTTAAAATTAACTTAAAATTGGCGAGTGCGCAGCACGAGCTAAATAAATATATAATATAACTTTGGGCACCGAGTATTATATAGTCGAGCACACTCGACTATAACTTTCTTACTTGTTGTATCTGATCCAGTTTGTTCTTTTTGAAGTGAGGAAAATCAAGTTATTCTGTAAATGAGCATTTTGGAAAAGATGAAGAAGAACAACTGAATGATCAGATAATAGGTCATCCAGAGTTTCGGCTTGAATAAGGTTTCGGGAAATTTTTCTAGTGATCGCAGTCAATTAGTTCTGGTTTCATTCTTGGATCCGCTGGCCAGTATGTAGGCCTACCCGGTGATGAGAAGTCGAGCTTATCTTCAGGCTGAATCAAAGCGTTGTAAAGTTGCCTACCCTTTGGGTTGATTAGGCGAGAGCCCCAGTGGGAGTGCTTTACGTTGTAGTCACTGGCTGCTATAAGACGATCGCCTAGTGAATTAAAGAATCACATGAATTCCGTATCAGATATAGAGAACCGTGGTGGGCAGTAAATTGCGGCTAAATTTAGGGAGCCTCCCGTTGTTTGTATTTGTAGTGAAGTTGCCTGTAGAAAATTTGTACCAAATCGCTGAAGGGAATGGTGTTTTATATATGGTTTTATTAGTATGCCAGTTCCCCCATGAGCCTTGCAGTCTGGGTGGTTTGTTGCATGGACTATGTAGCCCGTGAGATTAAAGTAATTTTTATTTGTAAGATGAGTTTCTGAAAGAATATTATGATGATCCAGCCCTGAGTTAATTTTTGTGCAGTGAAATGCCGTTGACATTCGAGAAACATATTTTTGTTGAATTAACAGTTTCATTAGGCGATTTTGATTTCGCATGAGCTCTTGCATGTTATTGTGCATTGAAACCATTCGACCTATTAGTGTGGACAGCATTCCTTCAATTCCCGTTGGTTCGTGGGTTAATGTTTCTTGGTTTCCATTTTCGATTGAGAATATTGTGGGCGGGGATGGTTGTTTTGTAAATTGTGGCACTGTTCGTGTACCGTTTGATACTCCTGGCCATGTTAGAGCGCTAGAGAAAGAGACTCCTGGTGTAGTTAATGATGGAACGATCGGTTGAGGATTTATGTTGGTGTGTATGGGGATCGGTTGCGGTTTTTTGGATTTCCTTAAGTTCATGTGGGTTTTTAAATCTTTGAAGACAGGACAGCCTCTATAGTTGTAGGAACTTGAATACCTATTTTGTTACAGTTGGATACTGAACTGGATAGCAGAATTCACAGAGCATTCGAAAAAAACATCCATACGCGGTGGCTGTTCGACTATGTCCATAGAAGCTTTAATTTTGAAGCGAAGAGAAGTCTTCATTAACTGAAGCTAAAAGCTAAAACACCATTTTCGACTGGTAAATACTATGGCAGCTATATGATATACTCATGGGCATAGGGAGCATTGATGTAACTTTAAAACTAAGAGACTAATTTGAATTGAAGCAGGTGGACAGACCGACATGCCTCCTGTCGAAACAGATCAAGATGTATATATATACTTTGTTTGGTCTGCCACGACACTTACGGAGCATTACAAATTCCTGTCCAAAATTAATATTCCTTCTGAAAGGGTATAACAATGGAGAGTTCAATACTCAATAAATCCTTATTTTCTGACCACAAAGAAATATAATTTAACAATATATTCGAAGGCACTATAGTGGCTTACAGAAACTCCGGAATATAGATGCACATAGAAAAAAATTCAAGATAAGTCTAGAAGACTGCCCGGTTATTGCCTTAGTATGGAACATCAAAATCACCTAAGCCTTGTGAATCCCAAAATTAAAATTGTCTCAGAAAGAAGTTCATGAACTTTCCATACTTGCCAATCAAGCGAACCAAGAGATAATTGGAGATGAATACAAAAATGTTAAGCTGCAATCGAGTGTGATCGACTATATGATAGTCAAAAATTAAAAGTTGCATGTTTATGATCCGATTTGAAATTTGGAAATATATATACACTCCAAGTGTTCTAAAATGGTTATTCACATCTAGGAAGCACTGAACCACAAATATTATGCTATGAGTGCGTAAAATGTATTTATGAGAGGTATAGTACCTAATTTTGGATATTTAATGTTGAATTCGTGAATTTGCAGAAATGTTTAATCTGAATTGGGTCCGTGACCTTAGAAGCGCATAGGGACACACCATATGGTGAGCCTTCTACATGGTACAGGACTCCTAAAGAAATACTTTACAAAAACATCGAAAATAAAAAAGATTTAATCATCTCTTAGAAATGTCCATGTACCATCAGCTCAGTCACGATGCACTAAGACAGATGCTAAAGTATAATAGAAAAGAACACAAATCTGGACTGGTTCTACTCATGAAGAAGTAAAAGGTTCCCAGATGGAATCCGCCCAAAGTAAAAGACACTCAACGTACACCAAGAAAACAAGTCAAATATCTGATATTTGGGTGATATTGGACTAAAAACAGATGTGGAGAATTAATGTAGAGAAGAGGATAAGGATATTCATAAGATACATACAAAGAAGGTCAGATAGCATATGAGGCTTATCATCTCGCCTTACGCAATGGATCTTCATATACATTCATATACACAATACGCCCAAAGTCGTTCGAAACTTATAAAAACTTAGCCACTACAGACATTTTAGACTTATATGACGATTTCTAAACATCAATATAAAACTGTTCTGGCAATTGTATAGATCGATTAAGAAACAAAAAAGTTATTAAACAATTAATTTTTACGGTAAAATCAATTTGTCGATAGAGCTGTCAATGCAATGCTTTCCATATGTATGTAAACAAACACACACATGCACACAAAGAGCAGGTCAATATGAATGAGCAAGCGCTTAACACGGGATGTTTCATCAGAATTTCTCTTTTCGATACATAACAGATATATTTTATTTAAGGGTGCAGAGTATTTTAGTGTCAGGTGCACACAACTGTAGCTTTCTCTACTTTTTATTATTATAAGCTTGCAGAGGATATATTATTTTTTTAGCAGGAGTTTGTGAATTTGAGTTTTTGTATGAAAAGCTTTCTTCTCAGGCTAAAAGAATATGAAATTTTCGGCGCGTCGAAAACATCATTGTTTTCTTGTGATTTATGTTCTTTTTTCAGATTCAGAGACTAAAGAAATTGTTTCTGTTTTTTCGATAAGCTAATTAGAATAACTGCGTATCTGTCTTAAGCTAATGTGAGCTAAATGAAATAAAGTTATTGTAGTAATTATAAAATAACTAATTAAAACCTCGTCCAATTCACAAGGTGAATACTTGCACAAATAAGAAAAGAGTACTTAAGTTAATCCAACAAAAAAATTTAATTTACAAACAGGATAGATAGTTTACGTTTTATATTAATGGTTATAACAAAAACAAGTCGAACAGGAAATCATTGGAATTCTTAAAATTAAGACTTCTTCTTTAAGTCTTTGGACTATTACCAATTTGAAATTGCGAGTACCAATAAAACAAAGAAAAAAAAATTGAGATCAAAATGGTTCAAAAATTTATATAATTCGCAAAACTAACATAAACGTGGAAGATCGACCTCGAACTGTGTTTCTAGCACCAAACGAAACATTTAAAAACATTAATTAAGTGAATCTTTGTCAAAAAATGTTTCGATTTCGATTATTCACAACAATTACAATCTACCAAGAAAGCAAGGTTATCTTCGGCGGTCCGATGATTCCATACCCTTGCAGCCTTAAAAGAAAACTTTTCATACAAAAATTCAATTTCCGGCCGATAGTTCCTATGACAGCGACATGATATAGTGGTCTGATTTTACCAAATTTACTTGAGACGTGTAAGTCAATAAACTCAAATCCTGTAAGTTACATATACGTAAGTTACCGGATAGCTTATAAAACAATGAAAATACAGAAAAAACTTTCGGAAGTATATAGGAAGTATATGTACCAAGTTTCATTCAGATAGTCTTAAAACTGAGAGATTAGTATGGGTTCGAAACAAGCGGACATGCACATTTGTATCCTGATGTCGATACTGAACAACAACATACTTTTTGTGTCTGCCACGCCTAAGGGCATTACAAAGTCCTGGCTAAAATTAATATATTCTCCTGAAAGGTAGAAAAATTATTTATTATAATATCATCCGAGAGCATTTGCAAATAAGATGATTTCAATTGCTATAGTCTCATCTCTCTATTGCCTCCGGTAGTCTCCCTGAGGACGGCCAATTTGTATTATTAAAACTTGTATAGAAGGTCGCTGATAGGAAATAGGTAGTTAGGGTATTGGGGGTATAATGAGTTTATGACACTCGCAAATGTATGTAACGGCCATATAAGTTATAAAGTATATATTCTTGCGCAAAATTAACAGGCGAGTCAATTGAACTATATCCGTCTATACGTCCGTAAGTAAACCTAAATCTTGGAGAATATAAGAGCTTAAAACATTAAATTTTTTCATAAAGGTGCTAATTACAGGCAGACCGTCTCCTATCGTCTTAAAAATTCGATCATAGTCATATAAAATAATGCAGTACATATTTTGGAAAATTTATAATGTGGACTAATTTCGATGATCTTTGAAAATTTGGGCTAAATCTGTGTACTGTGTATTACACAGTTGATCTACTAAACAGTACTACTCGACACGAGTTTACACTAACCCCAAGATTGACACTGAAGATTACTTCTCCAATTGTAACTTATTAGTGTTCACATGAGTCACCCTGTGACTTTGGAATTCATCGTTTGTGAACTTATTTTTCCTTACTACTACTAATACATTTGTTGCATATTCATTCTATGTCCACCACTGTGACCATAGGCATTAAGAGCCTTCACAAAAGGAGAAAGTAACAAGTGTATTACTGAGCAGAAGTTAGCTGCAATTCACTGTGGAATATAACATTTCCGAATATATATTTATGAAAAACATTGTATAATTAAAACAGATCATAGACCTCTAACATATCTGTTTTCAATGATCAATCCAAGTTATAAATTGACACGTATGAGGCTCGAGCTAGATGAATATAACTTTACAACAGAATATTTGAAGAGAAAGGACAATTTTGTAGCTGATGCTTTATCAAGAATAATCATTAAAGAGCTGCAAAATATTACTGGACACAGAATAAAAGTCACTACAAGATATCAAAGTAGGCAAAAATTATGCGCGGAAAATGAAGAAATAGAATTGCCTAGCCAATCTATAGAAAAAGCTTCAAAGCCCAACGTGTGTGAAGTCATCAACAATGACGAAGTACGTAAAGTAGTGACCTTGCATGTGAAAAATACGCTGTTTCTTTAACCATGGTAAGAAAATTACCGCAAGATATGAAGTTAGCGATTTATATACAAATGGTATTCTTGAATTAGGTCAATTCTTCTAAAGGCTTGAAATGCGGGCCAATATAAAATACAAAATCAGAAACCCTTAAAGTGGCACAGTGGAAAAATATCTTTGAACAGGTTTCGATAGATAATTTAAAAAATCTGGGCAATAAAGTATTGAATACATGGAGAGTAACACTACTCAACCCAGTGACCCTAACCAAAAAAGATAATGAAAAAGAAGCTATTTTGTCTACGTTCTATGATGATCCAGTTCATGGAGGTCACTCAGGCATTTCAAAGCCCTTGGCCAAAGTCGAATGACATTAATATTGGAGAGGTATGACTCGATTTATTACTGGGTACATACGAAAATGTCAAATAGCGAAAGTGACAAAACTTACAAAAACTTGTCTAACTATAATAGAAACCCCAATAAATGCTTTTGACAAAGTGATAGTGGATACTATCTACTAAAATAAATGATCATAAAATAAATTGTTTGCCAAATCTTTCTACTGTATATATTGATAAATATATTGATTGGTATATATTGATTGTTTGTCGCTAATCTACCTCAGCGTGCGGTTGCGATTATTGATCTTTGGCCTGCAACGCGTCCGGTGCAGTCAAATTCTTGTGAACTTTTATGCTTGTGACTCGTCAGTCACAGCGTTAACAAATTTTTGTAAACTATTATGCTTGTGACTCGACAGTCACAGCATTAATAAACAATATTAAAACAAATTGAGCATTTGTGTTATTAACTATTAATTATTATTGATCTCGCCAAAAATAAAAGTTGCTAAAAAAGCTTAGCATCTCAACATTTGGAGACCCCGGCGAGATCTTTAGTAAAATTAATAAATTATTTGTGCCATATAACTAGTAAATTATATACACTTCGCAGCACAAATTTACACCGAAAAAAAAAATGAAAATCAAATTTCAAACGCAATTTTCTCAGCTATTTATATGTATTTTAACTAACTTTGGCAGAATCTTGCCAAAGGCTCGATATCCCGCCCGCCGTTATTAACGGAGCTCGAACAAAGCGCTATTATAAAGTCTATTCTGCGTAATTCCAGGATGACAGTAAATGAAGAACAGCTCCAATCTCAGAGGATAGTTTTTCCAAAACGGTTTCGGTGGATACAGTCCGCCGTTTCATAAAAAAAAGGTACCACAGCAGAGTCCCTCGTAAAAAACCCCTGGTTTCCGAAGTCTATAGGCAAAAGCGTCAATCTGTTGCAAATAAGCTTATTTTAAAGCTTCAGATTTCAAGAATCATGTTCTATTCTCAGACGGGAGTAAGTTCTGCATCTTTGGAATAAAAAACAAGTAAGAAAGTTATAGTCGAGTGTGCTCGACTATATAATACTCGGTGCCCAAAGTTATATTATTTATTTATTTTGCTCGTGAATCGAACCGCGAACCTCATGCACGCGAGTTCAACCCTCTAACCACTGAGCCACGCTCTTCACAAGTGTGAGAAACACTCAGTAAATGTTGCCGTCGTATGGGGTGAGAACAGCAAGCAAGCGTACGACTCTCAACTTTTGAAATTTGAAATGTGTATAACTTCCATGTTTATTATCCGATCTGTACCAAATTTTTACACAACGTTCAGATAAACATATTCTAACTTTGTACCAAAATTCAGCAGCTTGTCTGGGTTTGCTTAAAATCGTTTTTATCGATTTGTGGAGGCGGAGGGGGGCGTGGCAAAAATCCAAAATAAACTTGATCTGCCTCCAAACACTACAAACACTATGCAAAAAAAATGAAGTCTCTATCTCTTATAGTCTCCGAGATCTGTGTGTTCATACGGACGTATAGACGGACAGACGGACAGACGGACATGCTCCAATCGACTCGGCTGTTGATCCTGAGTCAGAATATATATACTTTATGGGGTCGGCCACGCCTCCTTATGGGTGTTACATACATTTGCTCTTGTCACTAACCCAATATACTCTTGGTACCCATAGGGCACTGAGTATAAAAAGAAGTTTTTAGTATTGAAGAAAAGAGCATAAGCGTCCAACAAAGAAAATGTAGTCGGCACTGTTAAACACGGAGGAAGTGGCATAATAGTGTGGGGGTGTATGGCAGTCAGCGGCGTGGGAAACATAACTTTTATTGATTCAATTTTGAATAATGGTGCTTACATAAGCATTCTGGATAACAATTTAAAACAGAGTGCTGAAAAATTGGGGCTTCACCGTGAATTTTGGTTCCATCAAGACAACGACCCAAAGCATACGGCACATAATAAGGCTTTGGATGCTCTATAATGTTAAAAATCAGCTGCGACACCTCCATAGAGTCCTGATCTCAATCCTATTGAGCATTTATGGGATCTTCTCGAAAGAAAAATCCGGAATCATACAATAACTTCAATAAAAAAAACTCAAGGAGATAATAGTGGAGAATGGGGAAAATTACATCAGAGGAAACAATGAAATTTGTAAATAAGATGCCAAAACGCCTTAAGGAAGTTTTGAATGGAGGGCGATAATCCACAAGTTACAAAAAAGGATATAATATCCATTATATATATGGTGTATTCTCACTTTTGCGTGTGCTATTTTTGGAGTATAAAAACTAAATATAAATATAAAATATATCGAATTTTTAAACAATTCTGAAAAAATATAGTATTAAAGAGAATAAAATGTAGTTTTGTTTAAAGTTAGTTAAAAATTCATATCAATAGCTCAGAAATTTGCGTTTGATTTTAAGTTTTTTTTTTTTGGTGTACGTTGATTTGTACTGTTGAGTGTATTTTTATACTCGGTGCCCATTGGGTACCAAGAGTATATTGGGTTAGTGACAAGAGCAAATGTATGTAACATCCATAAGGAGGCGTGGCGGACCCCATAAAGTATATATATTCTGACTCAGGATCAACAGCCGAGTCGATTGGAGCATGTCCGTCTGTCCGTCTATACGTCCGTATGAACACACAGATCTCGGAGACTATAAGAGATAGAGACTTCATTTTTTTTGCATAGTGTTTGTAGTGTTTGCAGGCAGATCAAGTTTATTTTGGATTTTTGCCACGCCCCCCTCCGCCTCCACAAATCGATAAAAACGATTTTAAGCAAACCCAGACAAGCTACAGCACTGAATTTTGGTACAAAGTTAGAATATGTTTATCTGGACGAATTTGGTACAGATCGGATAATAAACATGGAAGTTATACACATTTCAAATTTCAAAAGTTGAGAGGCGTACGCTTGCTTGCTGTTCTCACCCCATACGACGGCAACATTTACTCAGTGTTTCTCACACTTGATAAGAGCGTGGCTCAGTGGTTAGAGGGTTGAACTCGCGTGCATGAGGTCCGCGGTTCCCGAGACGATATTTTTTTTTAAATTTTTTTTTTTAAATTTTTTTTTTTATATTAACTTAAAATTGGCGAGTGCGCAGCACGAGCAAAATATATATATAATATAACTTTGGGCACCGAGTATTATATAGTCGAGCACACTCGACTATAACTTTCTTACTTGTTTTAGGTTCGGCTAGTGTCGTCAAAGGGCTGAGCACATATCTAGATCTATTTGCATTTATCGTTACCATATTGTTCTCTTGGGCAATTGCATCCTGTGCCAAGGAGTCAAGTAGAGTGAACAATGTATTTACCATGATTAATCTGGGAGTTTGTGCTCTTTGTCATCATTGTAGGACTGTTCAAAGGTGTACACAAATATTATAAATAATATGTATTGAACTTAATATACAACTTTCTAATTATCTTTAAATTTTTGTATAAACTTTAAATAATAGAAATTAATTTATACATTTACAGTTAAGTGGAGTTTAATCGATTTTACTCAAATGGTGCTTCACATTTTGCCGTGCACATATCGAACAATATTACATTTATATTTTAAAATCAAGTTGCACAGTTTTATCACTACATTTGTCTTTTATTTTTAGTTTCAATCAGTAATTGGAGCTTACCAAAATCTGCAGTGCCCCAAAATTATGGCGATGGCGGTTTCATGCCCTACGGTGTCTCGGGAATTATCAAAGGAGCCGCTGTTTGTTTTTATGGGTTCATTGGATTCGATTGTATTGCCACCGCGGGTGAAGAGGCAAAAAATCCAAAGAAATCGATACCATTTGCAGTTATAGTATCATTAGCGATGGTCTTCCTTGCCTATTTCGGTGTATCCACTGTGCTGACAATGATGTTGCCATATTATGCACAGGATGAGAGCGCACCCCTACCGCATGTCTTCCGAATCTACGGTTGGCATGTGGCCGAATATGTTGTATCCATTGGAGCAATGTTTGGTCTGTGCTCCAGTTTAATGGGCGCTATGTTCCCCTTGCCACGCATTGTCTTTGCAATGTCCAATGATGGATTGTTGTTTAAGTGTCTAGGCGAGATTAGTGTTAAGTATAAGACACCGTTTAAGGGCACAATGGTGACGGGCTTATTGTGCGGCATTCTTGCGGCCATTTTCAATCTTAGCCAGCTGGTAAATATGATGTCAATTGGTACATTGTTGGCCTATTCCATGGTGGCATGCTGTGTTTTAATGCTACGCTACGATATAGACGATCGTCGTGATAGCCGGATTGTAAGCAGTGGACGTGTCATTACCATAGGACACGACGAAACATGTTCGCTATGGCGCTGCCTCTTTAATCTTAACGGCCAGATTGTATCCACGCACCAAACTGCTCGTATTGTCACTATGGTGGTAACTCTATTCTGTAAGTTGAATTTTAAGAGATATTTCAAGTTAATCTCTCTGTTGATGATGATAATCTATAATTTCAGCTGCCTGGTGTCTGGTGTTCTCACATATTTTGACCAAATTTGAGGAAGACTTCACTGATTGTACGCAGTACGATGTACTATTTCTGATACTTGCCGGTATTCCATTGGTACTCATTCTGTTCATTATTTCGCGACAGCCTACATCCGTGGTGCGGCTATCGTTCAAGGTTCCCATGGTGCCTTGGTTGCCAGGCATTTCGATAATGATAAACATGTATTTAATGATAAAATTGGATATTTTAACGTGGTTACGTTTCTGCATATGGATATCTATTGGACTGGTTATCTTTTTATCCTACGGAATACGTCACAGTCGTCTGCGACAGCGAGAGGAGCGCAACAATTCCATTGCCTTGTTACGGGACTCAAGTTCCGATGCAGCCCTGCTCGGTCAAAATCATTTGAATAAATATAGTAACGAGGTGCCGTTCATGCACAGTGCGTTATGAGATTTTAAAAATAATTTTTTATATTAAGCATAAACTTAAGTTAGAGCCTATTATTATTTATCAAACAATTCTGTGTGCATACATTCGTATTAATATTTTTGTAGAGTTAAAGTTAAAATTAAATATGAATACAATATATTGAATTGTTAAACAACAAATATAATATTAAAGACAATAAAATGTTATGTTTTTAAAAAAAATTAGTTAAAAATACGTATAAATAACTAAAAACATATTACTAGGTACACTCAAAATACAATTGTAAATCAATTGAAGGTTATTTTCAAAGTATTCTTTAATGTTTTAATGATAACAAAAATTGTTTACAATGGTAACCATAAAAGAAACTTAATTCATTAAAAAAATGAGAAATTAAACTGAATAAGTTGTTAATAAAAATAATTTGCTCCAAAGCGCCAAGAATTTGAGCCGTGGGGTCTTCTAGACATTACCAGTCTTGCTTAATCTAGGACTGTTTTCATTCGATGATTCCACTTGCCCAGACACCTTTTTTTCAATGCAAAGGTGTTAGGTGTTTTAGATCTGGTGTTTTAGATCTGAACATTCGAGAAAGATCAATTTGGAGCAAAAATTACATTAAAACAC